>SNQJ01S0000039.1:402283-459655 GCA_010110895.2 Picea sitchensis
CATGCTACAAAGATAGGATAGTGTTGAAATTTGCTTTCTTAGATCAAATCACTAGGGAAGTTTAAAGGTTTTGTAATGGGCCCATACATGCCCACATGATCAATCTAGGATAGTTTCAAATATTTTCTTAGATTACATCACAAATAGGGAGTTAAAGGGATAGTAACGGACCCACATGTCCACATGCTAGCTTCCTAGGGAATTTTGAATTGCGCAAGGTTGTACCAAAGGCACTTAGTTAATTAGGTAATCAAACACTTGTAAGGACCAAGCGAAGTCCACATGCAACAAGGTGATATCTAATTCACTAAAAATTGGCACACTTTCACTCCCACACAAAAGTCACTTATCACTCACATATCTTCTTCTTGAAACGTGGAGGTCAAAGTAAGTTTCCTCCAAAGGGATTCCGAAAACACCCCACCCTTTTCTTGATGAAACTATCCACTCCCATTTTAATCAACGAGGTTGGTTTACACCCCCAACCTCCCCAAACAACTACATCTAAAATCTTTCTAAAAACTCACTAAGTTTTCCTCCACAGGAGGTGCCAAAAGAAATTTTTTATTCTAGGTAGGATCTCAGAGATAGGCATCGAAATAACTCCCCGTTATTTGGTTCTCACATTGTCAAAACCATAGAAGTTGTCAAATAGGGAACTGAAAATCCTCCAAGTCAAGTGTTCCTAATACCATAAGGCAGGGATATACCCATGAAGGGTTGAAAGCCGAGGTCCGGTTGTTCTGTGCGTCCCCCCTTGAGGCACCCACCTCTTGGACGTGATCCAGCCCGTGACCCATTTCTTAGGCCTAAAATCTAAATGTCGCACTTTAACCGAGGTACCTAGTGACCAAATTTTAGGACATCTACCCAGGTGGCAATTGTGGGCTGCAATTGCACCTTGATTGGATTTTGTGTGGATATTGGGAAATATCGCCAGCTCTTTCGGGATATGCCCCCTTTACCCCTCATTATAACCAATTATTTCATCCTTCACTAGTTTCTCTTCCAATGACTTTAGACCCCACTGTTGAGTACTATTGGAAGGTCTAGTGATATTTGAGAGGAAGGACGTTACGTATTCTAGGACATGAGCATTTGTTTTCTTTTGATTCCCCACGTGGACAAAACCCACTTACCCACATATATGCTTCTTTTTCAAAAACATTTTATGTATGATGCATCTCTGATTACAGTTTGATTTAGATATATATATTGTGTAAAATTCAACGCAAAGGCTCTTGTTTCTATATTACTCTCACCACTATTTTCACACATTCACGCAGCTAGTCGGACATCATAGGGGACCCACAGAACCCCCGTAGTTCATGACGCTTTCTAAAACTCCCTCCTATCTTAGGGGGAGTGTCTGGTCTTTCCCACTCATCGACACCTCCTTCACACACTCCTGTGAGTGATACTTTTTTAGGATCAGCTTTGCTTGGTTCTACATTACTTGGGTCCACTTCCCAAGGTCATCTGTTCACTCGCTCTCCTTTACACGGAAGCGGGGGACCAACTTCTTCTCAAGGGGGAAGCACCAACCCACCTAGCCCCCCTTAAGGGTCAGGTTCACCACACACTCACACCATGGCCGGAACTAATCCTTCCCCCCCACTGCAAATGTCATATTTGGCCTCTCTCAACATACCAGATCTCAGCAAACTCACCAACGATCCTATATTGCATGCTCCCACATGGCCTGCAATGCCCACCAAATTACCTTCGGACATACCAAAGTTTGAAGGAAAGGCAGGCGATGACCCTGCCAACCATGTCATGACCTTTCACCTATGGTGCTCTTCCACTAGCATTATGGATGATTCCATCAGAATACGATTATTTCAATGCACACTCACTGGCCCATTGGCCAAATGGTATGTAGAATAAAAATCAGGGTCCCACACAACTTTTGAGTCCTTGGCCAAAGCATTCTTGACCTTCTTCCAATTACCAATCCACCACGACAATGGTCTAGAACTACTTTCTAATTTCAAACAAACCTCAACCACACATATCACTGACCACATTGACGAGTGGCATAGGTGACATAGTTTGTGCAAAGCAGAAACCACCAAGCAACAGTGTCTCGATTGGTTTCTTAGATCACTTGTCTCTCTCCTCGGTAAGGATGTAGCTTCCACCTTCCCTCAATCTGAAGAGGAAGCCATCAGTAAGGCCCAACAATATGACCTCATCTATGCACAATCAGGGTACTTATACACTGTACTTCCTGATCTTCCAAAACCTGTGCCATTTGGCCAAGACAAACCTGGGATGTCTCACTCAGCAGACAGACTGATTGGTACCACCACTCACCATGGTCCACAACCCCAACCACCATCGATGTATGGAACACCTCAATACCTACCAACATACGGGGGCACTTCTTATTACCCCCCACCCCCTTATCAACAACCATACCCTGTTGTGATACCTCCACCCATCATTGGACCATCGTCGAAACCCCCCATACATCCACCTATTCAAACGAACTCTAGTACCCCCTCTACCTCAACTTATAGTACTAGCGAAAGAACTACGCCTTCCTATGTACCTTATGGATCGTTACCACCACAGAATCCGTACTTCCCATTTCCTGGTCCCCCACAACCCATGGCTCCCCCACATCCTCATGCGGGGGTGAATTTTGTTCAACCCTCTGTCGTTCAGCAATAACAAAATTTCAAACAGCTAAATGTGGCCAATCCAACCCATCCGTCAAACAATTCCAAGAAGAAAGGAAGAAACATGAAGAACAACAACCCAGGTCAAGGCGGGAATCAACCCCAACAAAACTAACCTACTGGGGGCAACCAATACCAAGACCCCCAAGGGGGCATCAATACCAATATACCACACCAAGTGAAGAACAACAATCTTTAAACTAACTTTCCTTGTGCCATATGTAATGAGTATGGACATTACACTCATCATTGCCCCCAAATTCCTTACCTCCAACGGATGAGGGCATCCATGCACTCACAGGGCCCTCCGACACCAACTACCCCTCAGCAGGCCCCACAACAATACGTGCAACAACCCCCCCCAGCCGTACTGCAGAACCCCATTCCATACCAAGGTATGATGAACACCCAATAAGTGATCAACCCTGCCCCACCGCAAATGGGGCAATATGCAACCCCGGGTGCCACTCAACCCAGGAATTCGGTTGATCGCAGTATCCTCCTCACCAGTGAAGAAATTCTTCTCCAAACTCGTAATTGTCAATATGGTATGCCTCTTGACTCTACCCCAACCACCTCAGAAACACATCCTGTTACCACAGGACAACTACTCATAATTATAGTCTGGTTGATGACTTAGCCCAGTCTCCCGCATCCATATCTGTATTGGAGGTCCTCCAAACCTACCCATCACAGAGAAAATCCTTGCTTTCTGCCTTGGGGGAAATCGACGCAGCTGACACCCAGCTGATCACATTTGATTTAGATAATAGAGAACCACGTCTTCCCACCCAAGTAGCCTTCTAGATACCAGTTAAGATTTGGAACACCACACTTTATCAGTGTATCATCGATGAAGGTGCATCCACCTGCATCATGTCTAAAGACATATGGCAGAAAATTGGCTCCCCTGAGCTAGTAACCTCTACCATCACCCTTCGATCTTATGATGGTCGACCAACATCTTCCATAGGGATTTGTCAAAATTTCCCCATAGAAATTGGGGGAAAAACCATCCTCATTAACATTGAAGTTATCAATGCCCAGCTTGATTACAATATCATGTTCGAATGCAACTACATGTATGCTATGAAGGCAGTCGCCTCTTATGTGTTTCATATGATGATGTTCCCCTATAATGGGAAGATCATCACCATCGACCAACTTACACATTACGAGCCTAACCATTCTTCCAACATCGATAAAATCCTCCCGCTTGTTCTTGTTAGCCTGAATGATTTTTCAGTTGCCAACAATGGCCCTAGATTATTCCAAGACCCACCCATGTCGGGCACTTGTCAGGGAACACCACCATTCCTAAACCCATCTTTTTCAGCACAAGTGTGTGTAGTTTCCTCTAAAGGAACTGACATGGAGGATACCCTTCCTCCTAGGGAGGCTTCTATCAGATCTAATGTCCCACTAGTCGCTGAGCTCCCCCCTCATGAGCCTCCTATGAACTCATTGACTCCATCAATTCACGAGTTCACCTCTCCCCAAGGCCATATCCCAGTTTGGGAGACAGTTCCCCAAGCCATTACTCAAACCCCCTTATTTTACCCTCCACCAGGCATACAAGATTTCCAAGTAGCCACAAATCTTACTCTCCTGAATATGGTGTTGGCAATTCCAGTTTGGTATTTACATCCACCAGAGATGGTTCCTCAACCATCCCTTCCCCCCCAAACGGAAGGAATCCTAATGACAAATTCCCATACTTACTCCCACCATACCCTCTACACCCCCACTCACTAACCTCCCTGCCACAGTTGGGGGCAGGTGAAATAAGAAGGAGCCCATAGCTCCACTCCCCCCACACATCCAACCTCCTTACGCACTATGTGAGAAAGATGGATACCCAACCCACAAATGCCCATCTCTACCTGAGTTACAAAACCTAATTCCACTCAATCCAACACCATCACTGCTCGCCACTATAGCAAGTACTACCGCTACCTCCCCTAACTCAAGTAGAAAAGGGCTGCGAACCAAATTCACTTACGCCATATGTTCAGATTATGGCCATTATACACACCATTGCCCATCTATCCCATACATCCACCATAGATTAGACACGACATGCCACACATCTCTTCCTAAGTCTCCTCCGACACTCCATACCAATGCTCCTGTGAATGTGATTCATTATAATTCTTCATCAATCCTCGAGCAAAGGGGAAGTACATGTCCTCCCCCCAAATTACTGGCTGATCGTCCATAGTGTCAATAACACTGGGATGGCATTATGGACCCACCATCCATATCTAAGCCCTTTTTCCCACTTTCATTTTTTGGTAAAGGAGCCCATAAGATCTGTCTTTCGAACCACCTTCGGCCTCTTATACAAACATTTCCATCTGGTGATCATTTGCCCATTTTTCCGGTAGATCATCTGCCCATGACACACTCAGGTACGCATGCACATATTCAAAATTATCAAATAAATGCTCATATGTTTGATTCTCTTCAGATATTGTTCACATCGGGTATTTGGTTTTCCTGTGTGCAGGTAGTTGGTCATCATACATCAACACAACCCCTTCAGGTATATACTCAGCACTGGCATGTAGTCATTCCCTCTGAATCTCAGTTACATTTCCAGTCACACCCTCTAACATTTGCCTCTAGGATCCCCATTTCCGGCTCTGCAGTACCAACACCTCCATTTGCATCTTCGGTATTGTCACACGGTAGCACTCTTACCCACATGAGTTGTCCCATTCATAGCACCCTTTTGCACTTTTGACACTCATGCTATTTTTCAACACCCTTTAGGGATGGGAGTCCCAATAGTCTTACATCATGTCACGAATCAACCACATACTCCTTCTCCTCATTTTGCTAGCTTTACCAATGGACTCCCAAATTACCTCTTCATCGTTATATTTTTGGACTGCACCTTCACAGTATCATGAACTCTCCATTTCATCCAAAATCCATTTGCCCATCTGCAAATTTTCCTTCATTTCACCTACCTCATACAAAAACCCACCCATGGGGCCCCCACCCTCCATTAGTTCTCCGAGCAAATTATTCCCTACCCGGGCCAACCATATCACACCGGGGCACCCGTTTATATATTTTTACACTTCTCCCCAATTATTCGTTATTTATTGTACAAACGCCTTTATTTCCAGTCGTTACATTACCTTTTTGTCGTCACCTTTGGCGACCTGCTTCCCTTTTTTGGCCAACCGCAACCCATGTCACCCTTGGTTGGAGCACTACTTATCATCCACCCTTGTCGGCATCATCCATATCTTCCGAGTATCCCACAGGCCACTTACCTCTGCCCTCTGAATTTGTTCACCTTGTCCCGCCTCTGGCACAACTTATCCCCAGTCTTGTCGTCCCCCTGACACTTGACCTCGTTGAATGGTTGTGGCCACTTTTTATCTCACATATACTCCAACCAAGGGAAGTCTTGAGTCTTCCTACATCTTGACTTCATCCATGTACCTCCTCCACTTCCTAACCTCATCTAGTAGATTTCACAAAGCCATTTTCTTATGGGAGTCATGTCCCCCTTTTTTGTTGACATCATCACAATTTTCCAGAAGGGCGACATTATCTTGATTCTCATTACTCACCCAATGAGAGATCTCGGATGACACAAGGCGACACACAATTTCTCCCTGTTGTCGTTGACCCCCATAACATTTGACGTCAACACTTTTTCATGTTATGGTGGGTCTTACTTTGTGACTATTGCAGTTAGCTCTTTCATTTTCCGAAGACCTCTGAACTTGGCTGGGCTATCAATGCCCACATAATCGGTGATACTTATTACTGTGATCACTGCCTACTATTCAGAGTATGTTCATCCACAAAATTGTCTTCTTCCTTTATCACGACCTCCCCCAAGGGCAGTGCAGTTGTCTACACCAACACTTCATTCCTCTTTTTTGAGTTACATGACACGAGCATGGGGCATGCTCGCCTCGTTTGTACACAGTTCTCTTTTTCACACACCTTATGGAAGGTCGGGTTCTACCGGTTCCTTTTTCCCTCCAACGGATCGCTCTAGAAGATCCCACTATTTCTTTCTCTTACAAAAACACTCTCATTAGAAGAAACATTGATGGATTTCGGCTATACGTATGCTCCTAACCTCATCCATCAGGGGGCATTTGTTATCACTGAAATTTCGTCCGCACATGGTTACAAGAACTCAGCATCGTCAAACAGTGATGAAGTCATCCATGGACCTGAATTAACACCAAAGCATTCATAAAGGGTAAAAAAATATACAAAGTAGTGAAAAATTGAAGGGCGCTATGAAGACACTGGGCGCGTGCGCACATGCGCGGAACATGAACGCAGGAATCGTGCACATGCGCACGATGCACAACTGTTATCCCAAAAATCCGCGCACCTAAGAAACGACGCATTTATGAGAGTGGTCGGCCTCCCACCCACTTATGGTTCAGCTCCCAAGCCAATTTGACACTCAAATCTAGACTGGATTCGATTGGATGGCTGGTCAAAGACCTAGAAATGCCCTAATTATCCTCTTTTCACACTACAAACTAGTTGAACAATAGCTCAAAGGAATGTTATAAAAAGGCCATGGATACACTTCATTTTTCAAGGAATTCAAAGAAAAGTTATGTTTCCATTATTCTCTTGAGGACTCCATCCTTGCCAAGAGTATATTTGCACCATTGCATTGGGCAATCCATCTCACTCCTTGAGTGGATTAGCAAAGAGTTATTTCATCATTTTCCATTTTTATTTGTTGTAAGAAGAGATTGCTTGTGGGGCTCCAAGAGCCCTCCCTTGGAGGAAGAAGGGACTCATAGTCCCCTTGCTTCTTAGTGTATTCTTTCACTAATATCAGCCTTATCATTGGTGACATGGGTCTCATTGTTCTTTTTGTCTCTATGTCCCTATGCTCATGAATTTAGTTGTTATTTCATTTCTTAGTTCAATTCTTAGTTGTTGTTTTATATTTCTTTCCCTAACTCTTTTCCTTGTAGTTGTCCTGCTCAGCAGACCCAACTGAGCTTGAAAGCACCTCTATTTTGCTCACTAAGGTGACGAAAGAGGCGCAACAATAAGCATCAAAATGGTAAAATAATTACTGAGACGAAGCTCACTGAGAAGAAGGCTAGAAAGTTAAGAAAGAAAAAGGCTAATAATGTAAGGTTACAAGAGGTTCTAGAGGATACTTCGCAGACAGAAAAATTGCAGAATTGGAACTTCACCTAGATATCAGAACAATGACATAGAGTACTTTGCCATGATGAAGAAATATAGTCATTAGGGCCGATATATCTGTTCAAATTCCACTTTGAACGGGCAGAAAAGCAATAAAGGTTCGTCATCCAACCATTGAAACATGCCATAACGGGTCGAACAGGAGTTAATGAAGGATCATGGCCATTGCCAGCAAACCGTTACTAAGTTTCCCTACTTAGTTCATCGTGCCACGCACCGAGAATAATTTTTGATAAGTGAGAATTTGAGCACGAAACCTAACATTAAATCACCCTGAGATCATTGTCTTGTTCCCATACTATTCATTGTAGTCTCTGAATTCCTTTCGCACTCGAGCTAGTTGACCCAAGCTTGTATGTCGAATGAGCTTAGTGTTGCTGAGAAAATCATTGAATAAGTTTTAATTGACTTAATGACTGAGAGAGTCATGTCGGAGCGAGGAATGTCTATAGGTGTATAGGCATCGTCCTCAGGAACATTTCCAGCTTCCCCCTCCACTGCTTGAGCAGGACCATCCCGACTTCCTTCAGAAAGATGATCTAAGCTCAGAAAAGACTTCGCCACTATGAAGATGATCCCAAGTATCTTTCCTAAGTATATCTCACCACTAAGCGACACAGTGAATCGAGACATTGCACCCAGAGACTTAGACTATGATGTGGTCACTGAGTACCTCCCGAAAAGGGTGTGCGCAGTTCATGCTAACCAGGATAAGTTCATAGCATTGAAATTTAGTGATTTTAACCTTGTAGATCTCAAGGTTTACAGTATGCTATACCTGTGCAAGTACTGAACTATCATAAAAGGAAGGAACCCAAAGATTGTCCCTCAACAATGGACCCATAACCTCGCACAGTCAACCCTCCTCAATGTAATGAATATTCCACATTTCGGGAGGCATCAAGAAGTGAATGCATGCGTCAGATTGTTGTTGTCCTGCTACCATGGAGGATACTTATGGTTCGACTGCTGCATCATGGTGGATCTGATTCTGATCAATTGGATCACAGGGCTAATCATGTAGGGCCCTGACCCACGGTATTTTTACCTTGGAAAGAATGCATATCGTGCTCTCTCCCAGCGAATAAAAGACACATATGGTGATGTAGAGAAGGGCACGTGAGGCTACAAGGTAGCCTCCATCGAGAATGCAGTAGTGCACCTCGGTTGTCGGATGATCGTAGGGAAGTTAGTCTACAAAAGTAGACCCACACAGGTGACTAGATTTGTAGTTGACCTCGCAAGGAACTGTGCGGAGGGACTACAAATGAACTGGGAAAAGTACCTTATAAATCAACTAGAGCTTGACTGTAGACAAGTGCAAGACCAAGGGTATGAGTTCCACTTTAGTTGGTTGCTCATACTCATCACTTTCATCGCTTGGGAGCTACTAGAAGGTGCCACTTTTCCAGAGATAGAACCCTTCGAACCACTGGCTATGAAGTTCTGTACGATGTGGTACTCCAGTGACATGAACAAGCAGTGGCAGTCCAATGCCGTCTTCCATGATTATTACAACAAATTGAAGAATGCAATCAAGTCTACACTGTGCATCACATCAAACACACTTCATAGGTTTAGAACTTTGATAAAATTCATCGTAGATCATCACTTCACCTATATCACAGCGCACATGAATGAGCACAAATAACAACTCCAGTTGTACTACAAGTTGACAGAAGAAGACTTGGAGCAGATTATCAAGGAATGGTCGACGAACCTCTTTGTTCCAGCGGACCCCGCAAAGATGTCTGACATGGATAGTATTGAAGCTATTTTGGATACACCTCGATCGCGCAATACTAAGAAGGATGTGGAAGTTCAATATATCCATAGCACATCCATGAAGACTACTTTGATCTCACCTGCGAAGGGAGGTGATGGTGAAGAACTACGCGGAACAAAAGTTGAGAAAAACAAAGGCGAGGTTACTCTACCTGGAGAGGAGGAGGATCCCTCCAAGAAAAGGAAGACTACCCCACCAAATCACTCATCTTGAAAGAAATCTAAGGCCACCCAGATTACGTTTAAGACCACCCTCACACATGACAACTTCGACTTCTTGATTGTTGCACTGACCGATGCCTCACTAGAGATCATAGAAAGGAAAGAAGCAAAGCAAGAGGAGGTATTCAGTTGGATCAAGGGTGAACTTCAAGAAGTGCAGTAGGCACTCTAGTCTAGCAGAGCAGTTTCTACGGTGCTCTTGACAATTGAAGCAACATGAACAACTGATGAGCCCACCCAATTACGCCAGATCATCGAGAAAGTCAAAGATATCCTTTGATGAGCTCAAGTAGACACATAACAAGCCACCTAGGCTTTGGCATAGGTACAAAGAGCACTTATAGTACAATAGAGGAAGGTAGAACAAGAGAATATTTCCTTACAAGCGAAGTGGGAGGAGGAAAAAGCACAATTACAGCAAAGCAAGGACCAGTTTCTAGCAGAGCAAATTGAAGTACAGGAAAGAGTTCACAAAGCACTTCGCTCTGTGAAAGTCATTGAAGTGAAAATTGAAGAACGTGTCCCACAACAAGTGGCACAACTTGAATAAGTAATCCAACAACTTCAGCAACGCATCGCAGATCTGGAACTTTGTACCATGCCCGAGACTTCATAAGAAGCAAGAGACCTAAGGGAGGCAACTGCCTGCAACACAATTGACAGATTAAAAACCTTATCTTTGGAATGTAATAAATTAAGCGCTAGAAGCACCCAGACTTATGAGAACCTCATAGAAAACCCAAAATTACAGACATTAGAAGCACAACTCCAAGAAGCAAAGCATCATGCAGATATGCTACAGGCGCAACTGAAGGCCTTGACTCCAGTCGAGAGAATGAAGCGAATTACAGAACACTGCACCACCCAACAATAGGTACACATGCTGCAAAGTAAAGTGATGGAAGTCTCTCAATGACTTCAACCCCTCCAAGAGAAAGCATGCCACCTTTTCACTGAGGTTGAGATCCAAGCAGCCGAGCTTGAACAAGTTGTCATCACCGCAGAACAACACATGGAAGGACCAGTAAACGACACGGTGATCCAAGAGTTCACTGAGCAAGAGGTTGTCGCACCGTAGTAGGTCGAAGTAGCTCAATCCAAGCTCGACACATTTGAAGCGGAGTTGATCAGACCAGAGTGACTTGGGATGAGTCACAGGTAAGTGTTGGGGTCTTGTTGGCCCTTGACCAAGTTTTGAGGAACACTTAGTCATATTTGACCATTTTTGGACATCGACACCTTGTCAAATATGGAGCGCCAGGTGAAGCAGAGATCACGGGATCTCAACCCACTTTTGGGGCACTTTTAGGGTTTTGGGTTAATGTAATGGGAAAGGGATGTTAGCCCATGGGTTTACCCATGTTTTAGGCCTATGATTTAAAGTATAAATAAGTAGCTAGGCAATGTAAGAAGTGTCGATTTCTTAGTGCTAGTAATTATATCTGTGTGATCGAATGTAAATGCTCTGTGCATGATTGTAAGAGGCTTGCAGACTTGAGTGCAAGTGTTGTAAGTGCTGAGTGCACGGATTGTAAGAAGGATCTATGCTAGATCTACATGGGGAAGGAGGATCTGGTGAGGTGCACGCAGATATCCTGTCCTATGCGGAGTACAAGTTGAGCTCTGTGTTGTAATCAGATTGACTGAAGCTAATAAAGAAGAAGAAGACTTTGTGGATGTATCCCCGGGGTGGGGGTGAACCACGTAAACCTGTGTGTCATGCTTGGTGCTATTGCTTCCTTGTGTTTTCATTATGTTGCTAAGTGTTATGCCATGATTAGATAGATTTTCTTATGGTTTGTGATTCACTAGATGTATATGAATAGTATATCTAATGTGTATGAGGATGCTTAGTGCTGATCTACAGGATCTAATATGTTTTGTTGTTGCTAAGCACTGAGATATATTATATTTGAGTAAGTACTACGACATTTTGTCTTATCTATGAAGTTCAATAAGGGTGAATAGTGATGAATGAATGGTGCTAAGTGCTCTGTAAAGGATATAATCACAGATATGTTTCCCAGTTAAGGTTGCAGACACCTGAGTCTTGTAACCACCCCTGCCTCTACCTCGGGTGAGACTTCATCTGCTTTGCAGGTGTTGCCGAAAGGGTTGGTAGTTACGGTTGTTTTGGTGCTCTCTTGAGCATTGAACCCTAGGTTTGCCCCTATGCCAACATGACTATGTGCTCCCGCATCTGTGAGTTGTATGGGCATCCCATGAAGCTTCTTGAGATGCTTCCTTGATTATGGGTTTAGTGCACCTCTAGCAGTTGTGTACTTTCCATTACTCTTCCTTGCCATCTCCATTTGGCCCGATTAATGTGGCATCCCATCAGTCCTTTTCGTCCTTTAATTCCACCTAACATTGTCTTTTCGTACTACTTTTGTCGACTTTCCTTTTCCCACTTGTTTTCATTGTGACCTGGATGTTGTCCTTCTCCTCACCAAGTTTGTGCTCCTAAGTATGTGTGCCCCTTATTTATTCAACGTGCTGCACTTCGTTTGATATATTTTAGAATCATGTTTTGTTTTTTGTTTTTTTATTGCGCGGTGTGTGGTCAATTGTCCTTGCACATCTTCATTTGGCTCCCATTGATTATTCCTCGGAGCTCTACGCCTAATAAGTCTCTCAAATGTACATCTCCTGCATCTGTGACAGATTTTACTTCGTATGGTCCTAGCCAATGCATTCTTAGCTTTCCTGGGTGCTAAAATGATTTGTTGTCATACACCAGTACTAGATCTCCTTCCTTCAAAGTTTTCTTCTTGATGTGCCTGCCATGCCAAGATTTGTCTCTTTCTTTTTGGACTTTTTGGTTGAATTCTGCTAAGATCCGGTCTTCCTCCATGGTCATTAACTGATTTAGTTGCTTCTGTACTATGCCTCATTCGGTCATATGTGTGATTGCGGCTACGTGCAAGTTTGGTACTAAAAATTCTAATGGCACCACTGCTTCTTGGCCATATACCAGTTTAAATGGCGTGTGCCGTGTAAAATTTTGGAACGTAGTTCTGTAGGCCCATAATACTGCTGGTACTTTGAGGTCCTAGTCATCCCTGTTGATGTTACAGATATTTGTCAGTGCGTTCTCCAGGATTTTGTTGAATGCTTCCACTGTGCCATTTGCCTGTGGGTGATATGGCATGCTATTCTAATGATGGACTTCAAACTCTTCAGTCATAGCACTAATGGTGTTGTTTATGAAGTGTGTGCCTTAGTCTCTCATCAAAACTCCTAGGCACCCAAATCTAGTGAGGACTTGTTCAAATAAAAAGTGTGTTGTGGTTTCTGCGCTGCAATCCTTCATTGGTGCTGCTTCCGCCCATCTTGTTAGGTACTATGTCACGGTGATAATGTACTAGCTCCTGTTATTTTTGCTAGTGGGTTGATTGGTCCCACAAAGTATATTTCCCACTTATCGAATGCCTGCAATGTTACTTGTGGTCGTAATGGCATCTTGTCTCTTATGTTGGGTTTGCCTACTCTTTGATAGACATCGCATCTTTGTAAGTACTCCTTCGAGTCTCTGTGAATCGTCGGCCACTATAGTCCTGTGTGTAATACCTTCTACACGGTAGATTTTCCCGCATAATTTCATCCTTCTATTCCTTTGTAGGCTTCTGCTAAAACTCGTGGTATTTCGTGTTCTAGCACATATCTTCGTAAGATGTTATCTGGGCCCATTTTTTATAAGTGTCCTGCAATCAATTGATAGTCGGCAGCATAGAATACCGGGTTTTTCTTCTGTGCGGTGTTATATTCTTATGGCGCAGTACCCGTGCTCAAGTACTGAATGATATCGGTGAAGTTTTCATCAACGATTTGGACTGAAAATAATTGTGCATCTGGAAAGTTTTCCTATAAATTTGTAGGTTCTTCTCCATTTGTGAATCTTGATAGGTGTTCAAGTCTTACATTCAATTTTCCTAGCCTAACTATTACTTCAAACTCAAATTATTGGAATAGTAGTAACAAACGACAGATTCTCCCCCCCCCCCCCAACATTGGCTTGTTGACTAGGTATTTCAAGGCTGAGTGATAGGTGAACATCTTAATGTGCTTACCCAATAAGTAATGTCTAATTTTTTGCAGTGCATAGACCATAGCTAGGCCTTCTCTCTATGTAGTGTTATAGTTCTTCTCTAATTCTGATAGTTTTTTTCTCGCAAATGCTATGGGGCGATCCAAATCCCCTGCTCATGGTTGCACCAAGATAGCTACAAGCGCTATGGATGATGCATCTACATGGACATGAAATGTCTTCTCCCAGTCTAGAAATACTAATATTGGCACAGTGACCATCTTTTCCTTCAGAGTATCCAGACCGTATTGGCACTCATCGTTCCATTGAAACTTTGTATCCTTTCCTAACAGTTTTTCCATTGGTTCAGTAATCTGCACATATCCTTTGATCAATTTCCTATAGTATCCTGTGTGTCCCAACGTCACTCTTAGCTGACGGACTATTTTAGGTGGTGGTAACTTAACAATTACTGTGATCTTTTCAGGATCTACTAATAATCCTTGTTTGCATACTATATGGCCCAATAGTATCCCAAACGGTGTTCTGAATATGCATTTATTTACGTTCAATGATATATGGCATTGCCTACATCTCTCTAACATCAGGTGTAAGACTTCTACATGGTCTTTAAAAAAACTATAAATTGTCCAATCGTCCAGGTATACTTATAGGAATTGATGGATGAATTCTTTAAATGTGGCGATGACTACTATGGAGAATATTGGTGGTGCATTATTTAGTCCAAACGGCATGACTGTGTATTGGCAATATCCCCATTCTTTCGCAAACATGGTCTTGTATCTGTCTTCCTGTTCTATCTTGATCTGATGGTAGCCTGAAAATCCATCAATGAATGAGTAACCTTCATTTCCACCTACTTTTTCTAACACTTCATCTGTGAAAGGTGTA
Source organism: Picea sitchensis (assembly GCA_010110895.2). Taxonomy (NCBI): domain Eukaryota; kingdom Viridiplantae; phylum Streptophyta; class Pinopsida; order Pinales; family Pinaceae; genus Picea; species Picea sitchensis. Next base: position 417,137 of record SNQJ01S0000039.1, read on the forward strand.
GGGAACGGGTCATGTAGGCATGCATCGTTCAACTTCCTCAAGTTGACGCATATCCTTATCCCTCCTTATTTCTTGTCTTGCACTACCATCGGGCTTATCCATTCTGATTCTTTGACCGGTTCTATGATTCCATCTTCAAGCATCTTGTAGATCTCAACATTAAATTTCTACTTATATATTGGGTTCAATCTGTATGGTCATTGTCTGATTGATCTTGCTCCAGGTCTGAGTGGTATCTTAATTTCTCCTAGCTCTTCGGCTATACCCTTGATCTCTGTAAATGTTATGGGAAACAGGTCGTTGTACTTGTGCAGTAAATCTGTTATGCTTTCCATCGTCTGCTCATCCCAGTAGTCTCCAATGTTAGCCATTTTGGGATGCTCGATTGTCCCAATATTGACTTTTTTTACCTTGATCAGCGTGGAAATGGCTTATGATTCTATAGGTGAACCTTCCATGTCTCTTTCTCCTTCTTCTTCTTCAATATGAATGTTTCATGGATCGTCTTCATCTGGTGCTTCTTCTTTCACATGGTAACAAGACAACAGTTCCTTAACTGTATTTTTGTTTCGTTGTTGTTCTTGTATGATCATTTCTACTTTTGGTTCTTTGATAAATATCACTCCTCTTATTTGTTTAAGCGTTGCATCTATGTTGGGGTTCTCATGTTCAAATGAGAAAGTGACTGTAAAATTTTGTTGTAATGTCATCCAAGTCGCAGTTCCCTTGTGCAATTCCTGGTCTGTATACCAGTTCGTTGGTATGCCCTCTAGAGTGTGTATGAAATGATGAGTCCATTCCTATGGGGGTGTCAATTTCTACAACATTCTGCACTTCTCCAAGTGTTATGTTGGAACCCCTTTTCCATCATACTTATGTTGCTTGTTGTTTTTATGTTCTACATCAAACCTTATGCATAGTAAACGCTTACATTGGTACCAGTCTATGATTGCCTCTTTGTGTGCGCCCCACCATATTGCAGGTGTGGCCTTAAGTGCTAGGTCAAGTGCTAACAGTCTTTGATTCTCTAACACTACGTCTTCATACTGTGTCAAGAATGTTTCCAAATCGTTTATCTCGTGGAAATTGGATGGTTCCCTAATTTATGTGCCTACCCATCTTACAATGCGGTCTATTCGTGCACATATTCTCATCTAAAATTCATGTATCCTTTGTTGCCAGTTCTCTAAACCGGTATCTGAATATGTTGCACATGAAGTAATGCTCCGCCAACTGAGTATCCCATCTGCAGTTTGGTTTACGTAGTCCTCATCACGCATAGTTGTTCTATACAACTCGTTGATTTCCTCTAAGTCTAGACAAGTGGGTCCTATGAACCTCTCCCCTTTCGATGGATCTAATGGCGCAATGACCTTGTATTCTCCTGACTCAAATGTCATCTTCCAGGTTTTCAATTTGATTATGGACTGCTTGTCAAATTCTCAATCTAGACCAAGCAATGTTGGGTATGGTGTTGTGTCATCCAATATTTCAATGACTTCAAAATTTTCTTTAGTGCACACTCCATCTAGGTCTATGGTCACTCCTTTTAGTCTATCGATTGGTAGGACTCTGTGTTGGTTTGTCATTTTCAATTGAATAGGTGAATATCCTAATGTGGGTTCTCCCATGCATTTCCATGTCTTCTTTGGTAACACATTAACTTCAGATCCTAGATACAATATGATATCTCCCATGTTGAAATCTTCGATGTTAGCATTCAGTATAAACTCTCTACTGGTTCTTCTCCTTGTATGTAGGTGATCGATTGTTTTTGGTTCTAGTTTTTCTTTTGTCTTGATGCTGCATTTTTCTAGTATGTTTTTCAATATTTTCATAGATGATGGGTCACTTAATACTTTTACACATGATTTCAAAAAGCCTTTAATTGTACTTACTTGTCCCATGGGTTTCATTTCGTTGTTATGATCCAATAGCGGAGACATCTCATACTCTGATGCTTCCTTGTTTTGTTGCATTGTTGAAGTCAACACTATGTATTCCTTCTGAAATTCTTGTCTGTCTTCCTTAAATATCACCTTCTCCTTTTGTGTGTAAAAATTCTTCCTTGGTTCGACGTTCTTCTTTACCCATTGGTTTTGCGTTGGCTCTTGTCGAGCGGTTTCGTTTCCTGTTTTCTCTCCTCCACGAGTAACGATGTTGATGTTTCATCCCTCATCCCTTGCTTCGACTGAAATCCACTAAAAATTTTGATTGTTTTGGTTCCTCTTTTCTTGTATATTTACTAATAATATTGGGCATTCCTCTGTATCATGGTCTGATGCGCGACAATACATACAAGTCGCTGGTGGAAGCGAACATTCTCTTTCATAATGTCCTAGTTGTTGATAGTTGTGACATACCACTGGTACTCTACCTCATCTAAAACCTCCTCTAGATCGTCCTCCTGTTATTGGATAAATCGGTAGGTGTGGACACTAACTGATCTCCTTAGATCCACCTAGATCTAGAACAAAACACACCATAACATAATGCTTTCCTCAAGTTTTAGATATTGAATTTACTAACTAAAGAGGGATAGGTGACATACCGTTTAAACGTCGCTTCCTCTTTCCATCGCCATCCTAGCTCTGTTCCAACGCTCATACAATGATGAACCTGCAAAAGAACACAACCAACCAAATTGATAGTAATAGCATAAAATCAATATAAACCTATGTATGTGATCAAGGAATCATACAATAAAACACAACAAGCTTTATAGGAAAGAATCATATTACTGTATCATATTAAATGTGAAAGCGAGATTACAACCATGGCCTTGATGTCATAAGGTCCCTTCCAACTATCCTTCGTTCCCCACACACTTCCACTCCAAGAATTCTGAGAGTATAGATATGATAATATTCACAATCTATCTTGACAAAATGGCTCATCTAGCCAAGCTAACAATCTCCAAAGCTCAATCCAATCCAAGCTCCAAAATCAAAAGATAAATTTCTCCATGAGAGCTCCTCTCCTTTTACAGGTTGAAGAGGATAAGGTGAGGAGGTTAGGATGATCCCACTAAATCATGAAAGTGAGTAAGATCCAAATCATTCAAATGTCACCTCACCATGGAAGTTTCTCCTTCTAGAAGCATTGAGAAGATGCTCATTTTTCCCACGTATGAGCATTTTCATATCATGCCTATATAGCAACCTACAAACACTTCGTGGCCTAGCTATGGTGCAGCCTGCGAAAATCAGGCATTTTCGCACCCTGCCTATATAGCAACCTACAAACATCCTCTTTAATAGGGTTTTTACAAAAGTAAATGCAACTTCTTTTCTCAGGAAAAGTTCTTCTCCCTTCTTTCTTCAGGAACTCAAGCTATTGACCCCTCTGAAGGAAATAGATATGTTTACATCATTAACGGTCATAGGGATGATGAAAATAATGTGTAACAGAGAGCCCCCCAAAGTATGAAGTTAGAACAGAGTGATAGCTGAAATACTTTGTCAAGTGTATGTAGGGAACAAGGAATAGTTGGTCAGAAACCTGCCAACAAACAAGGAAATACATTAAAATAATATATCATGACTGAGGTAGGCATTTCCATACTCAGAATACAAATGAATCAGATCATAAATGCTGACATGCGAAAATCCATGTCAAGTAAGACAGGTCATGGCCACCAAACATACACTGTGGATCCATGCCAATATGACTCAAATTTGAACATAACCACCAAAAATACACTATGGATCTATGTGTTAAAGACTCAAATTTGAACATAGCCACGAGACATATAATGTGGATCTATGCAACAATACAAACTAAATATACTCCAACACAACCTGGATCTATCAGAAAATATCCAGGGTCTTCATCTACACCACTCTATAGTACGAATCTAACCATGTGAATACATGTGTTAAAGTCGAACATGGTAGAAACCACTTGATTATCGGTCATTAGTGTATACCGTTAACAAGTGCGAGGGAAATCACCATTAATGTCAATGGCTCCCAAGGTACACTAGTACAATCCAACGAATGTGAATTAATGAGCTAAAGTCGAACACTCGGCGAAATCTCCCAATCAGGGGTCAATAATGAAAACCCAATGTCGAAAGCGAGGAAACCTGCCATTGAGGCATGAAAGTTCCAAGGTACCAATTAGTTTCTAAGTCTAATTCCTGGATAATGAGTTGAAGTCGACAGGAAAAGACTCGTCACAGGAGGGCCTTAATGTATCCCCCATCAATGACACAAAACAGGTCAAAATATTTGATGTAGATCAGAGTAACCAGTAACTCGGGAATGAATCAGGGATGGCTGACACAATAGAAGACTTAAGGACTGCATAAATGGCCGATGCAGCAGAAGGCTTTCCGGGTTGAACTTCTCTTTGAACATATTGACAACACGACAATTGTCTTGGAAATACTGACTCAACAACAGGGATCACAGAACAACGAGTAATATTATAAGGAGTATGATCAAGAGACGAATGAATTTTCTAACCTAGACACAAGGCGAGTGAAAGGGTGTCATGTTCAAAAGCGACTCTTCCATGGAATACAGGTTTAGACACATTTCTTTCCAAAATTTTCCCCCACCATTTCTGGAGAGTACCTCTTTATTTTTACACAAGCTTGAGGAGGATAACATATGCTTGAAATGTAAGCTCATCCTTCGGATGAGTCCCTCAGAGTATGTTTAACGAACCCTAGGAAGGAGTGGTTCGGTCCCACAAGGGATTTTCGATGTTTGTTTAACGAGTCCAAAGATAGAAATCTCAAGGGTTTTTCATGTTTTGAGAGTCTAAAAAACACTTAAAGAGAACTCTCCCAGTTCCTTTTTTGTAAATTAGTTTAACAAGACCAAAAAAGTTATAAACTATCACTCATCAAATGTTTTCTTCAAATACTTTTATGAGCGTGAAAAGAACAAGATCGCTTGGCAATCTTTTCATGTTTAGAGAGTCTAAAAATATATTAAAGGGAACTCCAGTGGGTTCCTTTTTCATATAACCTTTACGAGTCCGAAAAAATGATAAAAGTATACTCGTTTACATTCTCATTGATTTACAAGCACGCGAAATAACAAAGACTAAGCTAGGTAACTTATTTTCATGTATTTACTAGCACAAGAAATAACAAAGACTAATCTTGGGATTGTTTTCATTTTTACGCAAGCTTTAAAACAAAACAAAACTATGCTTGGACCTAGTTTCATTTTTACACAAGATTGAACCAGAGGAAACTATGCTTTAGGTAAGTGGTTTCATTTTTACACAAGCTTGAACCATAGAAAACTATGCTTGGACTTCCCAACACATAACACAGGGATGGTTGGTACTTATCCCCCAGCTTAAGAAATTAGCGGCTTAACTTCAGCATGAAGCCCAGAGGCTGAAGGTATTTCTCCCCAAGCTTTGTCTCATTGAACAAAACAGGAAGATGAAATGAAGCTTCAAATACTAGACGAAGGGCTTGACTCAAACATAGAGGGGGAAGTTGTTTCATTTTTTAATGAGCTTGACACATGAGAATAACTATGCTCATGACTCTAGGTATAAGCCCCAGACATTTGTTTCATTTTTTAACTAGTTTGACACAGAAACATGAACTATGCTCATAACCTCTGTTTCATTTTTTAACGAGGTTTCCACAGAGACGCAAAAAATATCCTCGTAACAGGTTTCATTTTTTAATGAACTTGAAATCAAAAAACAATGCTCAAGGCTGCTTTCATTTTTAAATGATATTGAAATCAGAAAATCATGCTCAAAGACCTTTGTTTCATTTTTTAATGAGGTTGCCTCAGAGACCCAAAAACTATCGTCAAAACTCTCTTCTTGATCATGGATTCGAAGAGGACAATGCTACAGAAGGATACCATGTCAAGGGACAAAACTCGGTCATGGCTTCCAAGAGATCTTCACTAGATGGAAGGAACACACTCAAGAAGGAACACATGTCGAGGGTTGCGACATGGGTAAGGAGATCAGGCTCTAAAGACCCCGTCGAAGAGATAACCATGTCAACTACCGGATCTAAGTCACCAGAAGTTGAAGCCATGGGAGACAATGAAACATAATTGACCTGTGGCAAGGGTGACACCGACTGCATATATGAACCATTTAAGGGAGTCATCAAGGTCAAGTCAGGACCAACAAATGAAATTTGATCAATAGTCACAATTCTTCCATCGTTCGGGAAAGATATCACATGAAACAGAGTGGACACAATAGCTTTTATGGCATAGACATAGTCTCTCCTAAGGAGCAAATCGAAATCCAAGGGGTCTTGGAATACCATGACATCAATAAAGATATTTTTCCCTCCCAAAGTTATAGGAAACTAAGGAAGGTTCCCTAAAGGTTGACTGGTTCTTCTGTTAAAAGATAACAGATTCTGCGTAACCGGCACAAGCTGAGGAAAACCCAAAGATTTCCAAGCAAAAGAGGAAAAAATACTAACGGACGCACCTTAATCTATCAGTGTCTAAGGAACTTCTTGACCAAAAAACTGTACTGTAATCTAGAAAGGAATGTGAGAGGGAAGATGAGGTCTAGTTAGCACACCCCAATCAAAACGGATGGCCTCATTACTTGGAGGGGGTTCCACGGGAGAAGGAGGAATACCCACTGACATGGTAGATTATGTATCAACGAGAAAAACATGGGAAGTATCGAGTTTACTCTCTACTAGGAGAGTAGGATCGACCAATGGAGAGATCAGATCGACCACTTGGGTTTCATTCTCCAAGGGGAGAATGGGGTCGACAGGTAGAAATGGATCAACTGCTTGGGTGTCACTCTCTAACGAGAGAGTGGGATCGACCGAGGATGGGATCAGATCAACTACTTTAGTTTCACTCTCTGAGGGGAGAGTGGGATTGACCAAGGATGGTATTAGATCAACCACTTTGTCAACTGGTTCAACTAAGGACGTGACCAGATTGACGACATGATCAACCAGATTGATCAGTGAAGGGATTGGAGTGATCATTCCATCAACTATAGGGGGGTCAAGAGTAATCTTGTGATAAGCGGCTGGAATTTGAGGCTGTGAAACAGACATGTCTTCCAAGAATTTCGAGACTTCTTCCATATGAGGGAAAAGGTGAGTTAGATGACTCCCTTTGCATAACATACACAGGAACTTGGCTCTATTTTTCTTCTTCCCAACTATATCGTGACTAGTTGATGGGAGGTCATCAACATGTTGTTTAGAGGCTAACGTCATGGGTTTGCGAGGGTGTGTAGACCATGCTTCTATAACCTTGGATAGACCAGGGCAATCCTTAAGAATATGGATACCCTTACAAAGCTTGCAAGGGTACTTGGTCTTACGGGTTGTTTGGGCGATCTTGACATCACCAACACTCCCAACACGATCAACAGTAACTGGATTCTTTCCAACACATCTGGCAGTGGTTGGAAGGGTGGGTCCTTGCTTATTTTTCTTCTTCTTATTCTTCCTTTTCTTCTTCTTCTTATTCATCGAGTTACTAGCTTGAGAGTTTTCACTCGACGAAAAATATGAAATGGAAGAATACCTTGCAAGTGAAGAAGGTGAAGAATATCTTACTAGTGAAGAAGGTGAAGGATCAACATGAGGTTGATTTTCTTGGGGGGAAAGTGTTTACGACCAAAGCACTTACTGCATTCGGGATTACCTGAGTGGAAAACAACCAGACCGGCAATCCAATCGTGAGACTTGGAAGGCTCAAAGTAGCGATGTGAGGAGGACCAATGTTTCCGTAAGAAGGAAAAACAAAAGGTTCCCCTGGCAAAGGGGTTCCTTCATTGGTCATTTTGGGAACTGATGCCATTAAAAAATAAAAATCCAACCTGGAGTCCACTAGGGAAAACAAACAACACATGCTAAAAATCTAGTAATCAAGCAAGAAAACAAAACCTTCTCACAACGAGCACACTAGTTGGTGATGAAATCCAACATCACGGGAACAAAGTGAGAAGGGGATGAGATAGAGCAGGTGGAAAAGTTACGTTGATGACCTGCTTAACGGACTTACACCCTGGTGCAATCTCCCACACATAATCATGGGTATACCCTCCAAGGAGCCCGAGTGATTTTGCCCAACGTCAATTCGAGGTACCATGAAGACTTTCCCCTCCATAGTCACCTCGTGTAAAGAACCTAGAGAGATATGCCACAAAGGTTACCAATTACTACAGTGATGCTTGGGGAAAATGTCGACAGTATGATCCACACGCAAAGGTAGGGTATCTAGCCCGAAATCAACTCGAAAGGTTTCCACTCATAATTGTGGGTATACCTTCAAGTGACCCCCCTAATACGCGCAATCTCTACACCAAGACCAACAAAGCAGGGTGAGTAACTTTACCATTCTTAATGCGACATCATGATTGACCCTTGTGTGAGAAGGCCTTCCCAGAACAAAATGTAGTAAGTGGATTTAACTCTCCCTATCACAAGATACTATGTTTGTTTGCAGCTTTGAAAAGTTATCTTTCACACCTATTCCAAAGCCCTACAACTAATCTAATGTAGGTTTGCTTCTAGAAAATATAAAAATGTCTAATCAAGTTTTATAAGGGATTTATTTTTAAGGTTGTTGTTACTCAAAAGGAAGATGGCGTGGACAATATGGTGTTTTGACCGACTTGAAAGTTATGCAAAGAGATGAAGATGCAATCTTTTCATTTCGATGAGAGCTATGCTACGAGAAGGAGAAAACATTTATCATTCCTGGATGCATAATGTCCCAACATTTTTTTTAAAAACTCATCAATATCAATATCTTTAAGAAATGAGAAAAATATATTGTACACCAATACACGATTTAAGACCAAAAAATGCCAAGAATCATGCAATTTCGCTACTTCAAATGAAAGGATGCTCCCAATCTAATATAAAGCAGAAATTAAATCTTTTTGTTTCAAAAATTTCACTAAAAGTAATAATGAACTTTCTTAAAACAAAGAAACCCAAACTAAAAGTTTTCTTTTAAAGAAAACTATTCAGAAGAAATCTGATCTTTCCCTAAACAATTCTAAAGAAAACACACACTTTGTAATTGAAAGACACTCAAAGCAAGAGACTAATCCTTCAAAACCAAACAAAGCAAAGATGGCTAAAAGCAACTCAAAGAATGTCAAGCAGACTGTAAACAGATCAATATAGGCTCCAAAAGTTCAATCCAACTGATCAAACCAAAATTGGGCATCAAAAGATAACAAGACCCAATCCAAAAAAAAATTACAAACAAGTTCCCAAGCCAACAATATATTACAGTGCGAAAATCAATAGTTTTCATAGGCTAGCAATGGGTAGGGTGTGAAAATGTCGCACTAGTTTAAACAGTGAGGTGCGAAAATCAAAGTTTTTTGTAGGCTGTATATAGGTGAAGTGCAGAAATGTCTGTAATCAAAAGGAATTTGGAAAAAGGACAAAGACTCTAAGTGAACTTTCAGATCCAGAGAGTCTGGATGGATCTCCCACAGACTCAGAGACCAGAAATCAAGCAATCAAAGCAAGGGAAACTAGACTGACTAGGAAACAATACGTTTCCCCAGTATGGTCGCCAATTTTTTTATTGGATAAATCGGTAGGTGCCGACATTAACTAATCTCCCTATATCCACCTAGATCTAGAACAAAACGCACCAGAACATAATGCTTTCCTTAAGTTTTAGATATTGAATTTACTAACTAAAGAGGGATAGGTGACATACCATTTAAACGCCACTTCCTCTTTCCATCGCCATCCTAGCTCCATTCCAATGCTCATACAATGATGAACCTGCAAAAGAACACAACCAACCAAAGTGATATTAATAGCATAAAATCAATATAAACCTATGTATGTGATCAAGGAATCATACAATAAAACACAATAAGCTTTATAGGAAAGAATCATATTACTGTATCATATTAAATGTGAAAGAGAGATTACAACCATGGCCTTGATGTCATAAGGTCCCTTCCAACTATCCTTCGTTCCCCATACACTTCCACTCCAAGAATTCTGAGAGCATAGATTTGATAATATTCACAATCTATCTTGACAAAATGGTTCATCTAGCCAGGCTAACAATATCCAAAGCTCAATCCAATCCAAGCTCCAAAATCAAAAGCTAACTTTCTCCATGAGAGCTCCTCTCCTTTTATAAGTTGAAGAGGATAAGGTGAGGAGGTTAGGATGATCCCACTACATCATGAAAGCGAGTAAGACCCAAACCATTCAGATGCCACCTCACCGTGGAAGTTTCTTCTTCTAGAAGCATCGAGAAGATACTCGTTTTTCCCATGTATGAGCATTTTCTCACCCTAATTATATAGAAACCTGTGAAAAATTCGTGGCCTAGCTATGGTGAAGCCTATGAAAATTAGGCATTTTCATACCCTGCCTATATAGCGACCTGCGAACATCCTCTTTAATAGGGTTTTTACAAAAGGAAATGCAACTTGTTTTCTTAGGAAAAGTTCTTCTCCCTTCTTTCTTCAAGAACTCAAGCTATTGACCCCTCTGAAGGCAACAAATAGGTTTACATCATTAACGGTCATAGGGATGACGAAAATAATGCATACCACCTCCCCATCTGTAGCCTTCTCGATCTCCTCTCGGCACGTTATACTAAGGCACCTGATTATACTACGCGGTATTGTACTGAGGTTGTTCTGTGTTGTATTGTGGTTGCGTGTTATTATATGGTTGATGCATAGTATCATACTGTTGTTGCACAGTGTTGTATGGAGCTGGAACTTGATTAAATTTTGGTGTGGCTTGCCCCGTCATCATTTCTTCCTGCACTCTATATGCATCTGATGTCCTCTCTCTCATCAACTCCATAGTTCTACAACCTTTGTCGTCATGGCCTACTGACTTGCAAAAGTTGCAATAGGAACTCTTTTGGGATTGTTTGGTATTTATGCATCATCGTGCAATGATAAGGGTCATGACTTGATTTCTTGTAGATTTCACACCACAATCCTCCTGTTGGTAACGGATTTGGCATTCCTACTGCCATATAATGCGCGAATGTTGGACATTCGTTCTTGTGGTGTCCTTCTGTCTTGCATGTATTGCACCAAACAACTTTTCGTTTGTCCTTGTTCTTATTATGGTTCAGCTGAAACCTTAAGTTCTTCAGTTCCTCCTTCAGTTCTTCGATATTTAGGTCTAACTACTGATATTGATTTTCTTCTAGTTGCAGGGCTACCTGCAGAGCCTCCGCCTACATTTGGAACTTTTTTTGCCGCAATGGGTATTTTAAATGTGGTAGAAATGAGTTGACAAACATGTGCCGATGTTTCATATTGGTCATGAGATATTTTAACTTTCCCTTCAGTCACTTGAATCTCTGATCAATCTCCCATATGAACTCTCCTAGTTTTTGTCGTATTTATATCATCTCATTCATGTATTGATCCTCTGAGCTCTGCTTTTGGAACTCATTTATCGATAAATTCTTAATGTATGTCAGTGTCCTTGTCATCCCACGGGCAATGTTTGGGTCTAAAATCATGTACCAGTCTAATGCGTGGTATCTTAGCATAATCGCTAACTGTGCAAGTTTGGTATCCTCATCAGTGATATTTTTTTCTTCCTAGATCTTTTCACAAATGAACAAGTGTTTCCTAGGGTCTTTTGTTGCTTCCCCTCGAAATTTTGGTAACCTGATGGTGGGATCGTGTCCTACCATTCAAAATGCTAAACTACTACCTCCGCGCTGTGTAGATACTTGACTAGTGTTGCCTGAACTGGCTCCTCCAGTTGTTGTTCCTTGTGTAGATGTACTTCTTGTTGCTTGACTGCTTCTGAACTTCGATTGTGTAAACGGTGATGTCCTCTTTGGTGTATTAATCGCGCATGGGTTTATGGGTTCCACACTAAAATTAATATCGATAGGATTAATGCCTTATCTTCCTGCTCTTGGACCTCTCATCTTCCTCTCATAGGTTGCGCACAGTATTTCCTCAATCTACTCCACATCTCGGAGATCCTCTACCTCTTCCTTGTCACTCGCCAAGCCTTCCCTCGCGGCTACAACTCTCTTCTTGGTATTCACCTTATATTTGTAGGGTACTCCGCTATGTGTATTTCCAATTGTCTCCATGATCTACTTGATATGGTGGTCATTCATCATGATTGGGTCCAAGGGTCCCTCCTTCTTTCCCTTATCTTTTCCTCCTTCCATTTCTCCTCTTCCTGTCAGTGCTTCCCCCCTTCCACCATGCACACATGGAAGTTTAGTTGTTTGACTCCATTGTCAGTATGCCTTTTTTATATAGCAGTATCTTAATAGAAGTATACAAAAATTGAATATACCTTCCTTGGGGTCCACACGGAAACTCTTGCTCCGCTGCATTGTACGAATTCGCTGTGTCGACTGCAAACTTTGTGATAAAACCTGCCACAATATTATCGAGCCAAAAATCTACTGCATAGGTGAATTTGTTGTTCACCTGTTGTAACTGCTCAATATGTACTAGGATCCACTCTAACTATCGAATCCAATTCGTTGTGTGGTTATCCTTCAACCTTAGTATCCACTCCTACAATAAGTGTGGAAAATCACAGAAAAATACTTCATGCAAATCAATAAACACATATTTCTCAAGATACTTGCGGGGTGTTACTCTAGGGTTTCTATTGTCTTTCTATGAAAACTCTAGCTCTTTTGTTCTTAACTAGATTTTGATCTCTGATTTTGTGGGATTTCACTGTCTCAACATCCCCTTTTAATGACTCATTGCTCTCTACCCTAATATTTTCTTGATCTGCCTTCGACAGGTCTTCGACTTATCTCGTGCACTCAATCCTCTCTTGTTCCTACCAATGAAAACAAAACCATTTGTTGGTTTGTCTCTTCTTATATACACTATCTGAGTTTATTGACCCAGAGTTCATGTCTATTCGGGTTTCCAACAAAGCCTCTAAAACTATCGACCCTCCTGGTAAAACAAAAGGAAACACAACGCATAGGATTCGTTGTGCAGTCTCACCCGAGATAACTTTAATGGGTGGCTTTGAGACTCATGTGTTTACAGCCTAGGATTGAGTGTGAGATATGAGAATTGAATATTGAACCATTATTATAATTGTAAATGCAATACATTGTCATTTGCGAACAAGCAAGAAATATAATAACTCATTCATCAAGTATAACAGTAACTATTGAAAAGATGATAAATATATGCATGCATTCATCACACAACACAAATGTTACCATGGTTCACCCCCTCCTAGGTTACGCCCACAAATATTTGGCTCTTTTCTCTTTTATTATAGTCGTTTTGTCACTACGCGTCGCGCGCTTACAACTCTTCCCCGTCGGGTAAGATCCATATGAGGAAGACTAGATCGCACCAGACTCCTCAGCCTATGATCTAACCCTCAAGATATACCTCCCTTCGTCCTCTCTATCTCAACATCTTATAAAAAATATATCATTCATAAAAATCTCACATATCAGCTCGCTACAATACTTCTCACTAGAACAACAACTAGTCATTTTTATTCCCGGAAACCCAACAATACCTAGGTATATATCCCAACCAACCCCTTATGATACCTTAAGTATCTATATTTATACATTTTTGGCTCTTCATTCATTTACAATACCTTACCAGAACCCTAACCCTACCGTCGTTAGGTCTTCCTTCAAATGCACGCGTGTTGTTCTTCCTTCCAACTATCGCTTTCCTCGTGCATGCCTTATTTCCCAAAAACGCCTTTCTTCTCCGCTTTAGCCTGCCTCCAACATTATTACTTTTTAGCATATCCTTTGGTACATGATGTATGGGATGATAAGGTTGATACACTTCATTGATGATATCTTATGGTATATGGTATGGTGTTGATGTATATGGTTGATGATTTGTTCATGATTCACTATTCATTGTTGACATATATTTTTCTTCATGATTGATGTATGAGATAGTATACATGTTGAAATACACTTGATGCATGGTTTGGCACAATTTTATATGGTTTATGCATGGACAGGTCCAAGGATCATCATAGGAATAGAAGATCATAGAATTTTTTATGCAATATTGTTGTGTAGTTGATCAGTGTTCTCCTAGAGAAACAACATCTGTAGTAGAAGTAGATTGTAGTGGTAGCATATTCTTCATCTTGCAGAGAAGATAGGGGGAAAAATAACCACAAGGGGAGTTATTATTTTTCCCATTATTGGTTACAAAGGTATGATTCCAGGAGGAGAGATGATAGATATGATCATAGAGGGAACATTAGCAGCCATGCCATCAATATTGAATTAGAGTGATGTCCTTTGTCAAAGGGGGAGAGATTTATCATATGCATGGAGAGAAACCCAAAGGACGGTGAAGAAAGGAGAAGCAGATCCAAGGAGAGTTAAGTCATAGGGATCAGACCCAAGGAGAGTTCAGTTAAGGGGAGCATCCCTAAGGAGAGATATACCCTTTGCCCTTTATGTCAAAGGGGGAGAAATATAAACATTGATGAGGAGTGATGATCACAAGGGGAGCATGATCATTTCCATGTCTAAGTGTTGAGATCAATGTTGGTGTTGCCATCAATTCCAAAGGGGGAGATTGTTAGACTATGTTTTCATTGTTGTCAAAGGATTGATGTCAAAGGGTTGATGTCAAGTGATGTCATAATGATTTGTAGTCATTGATGATTGTTGTATTGATGTGTATATGGATTGATATGTTGTAATTGATGACAATGTTTATCAAAGGGTTGATGTCAAGTGGTTTCATAGTGATGTGTTTTCATTGATGATTGTTGGATTGATGTGTAGATCGATTGATATGTTTTCATTGATGACAAGGTTGATCATTGTTGTATCCTTTATGTCATGAATATAACCAAGGTTGGTTGATGTCATTTCATATTTGATAGGAATTACTAAATGGATTAACTCCAAAGTGGTCCCCTTATGGTGAAATCCCTCACGGGAAGATGCTTTGCAAAGTCCAAATGGTTAAGTGGTTGAGCAGTCCTAGTAGTGTGGTTAGGGAAACCAATTTTGGTTGAGGAATAATGTAAGGAAGATCAATGAATTTGCAGGTGAAACTATCATGGATGGATAGTACATGTTGTTCCATTTCCGGTGATATGTGGTACGTCACATAACTCGTCACGGTTAGAGAGTTATAACCATGTGAAGTTGGAGAACCCCCATGAGTTATCAAGAAGCCCCTAGAAGGTCAAAAAAGTCAATTTATTCTAGAAACTCCTAGAAGAAATTTACTAGTTAAAGTGGTTGTAACTAGGAGTTAATCATGATTTAAGTTGTTTCAAAAGGAAAGTATTTAAAAATAAATTAGTTGCAACTAGAAGTGGTGAGTTTACTATTTTTGGATGAAGTGGTTGTAAGTGGACAAAGTGGTTAGAAGTGGGTTATCCCTAAAACAAGGAAGTTGTTTAGAAGATAACCCCTAGAGGAAGCTACTTGGAGAGTATAAATAAGAGAGAAAATGTCTCTTATCATGTGGATATTTGATAATATTGAATATCCATTATTTGGTGAAAGGTTCATTATAGGTACTCATGGATGCATCATAAGTTTTGCAAGTCTGAGGTAGCAAGGAGGATTGACGGAAAATGTTTTGGAGCTTTAGAAAATCCCTAGTTTCTGAAGTGTACGCAGAAAGACAGTGGAAGAGGTTGTGTACATACATGGGATGTAGTGGAGGGAGGTGTGTGTATACGCAGGCTGACAACAGAGGAGTTCACGTACAAGTGAAAAATTCATGAAGACTTGAGTTGATGTTGGTTCCAGGTCCCTGAAGTCTGAGGCAAGCTCCCAAATATGCATTCTATAGGTTCAGATCTTCTGGTATGGTTACATGGTTGTATTTAATAATCACTTATTATTATGGTATGATGGATGCTTGACGAATTCTTGGTATGCTTTTTATAAGATATCGATATCGTATATGTTGGATGGTTGATTGAGTGAGAAACACTCTCATGCATGGTATAGTTCTGATATGATTCCTATAGCTCACGCCTTTTATCTACTTGTACTTGGTTGAGGGATATGTATGATTATGTATGTCAGGAATAGGCTGGTTGCAGTGACAGGTTGGATGCAGTGACATGTTACTGGTGGATATGAAAAAGTCAAGAAATTTTTAGATTTGCAGAAGAATGGATGCGCTAGTTTCTCTGAAGGTGTATGCACGCTGACAAAGGGGAGGTCATGTACATACACTTGTTGAAGCATAGGCAGGTCATGTACATACCCGAGCTGCAGTATAGACAAGTCACGTACATACATGAGCTGTAGTATAGACAAGTCGCATATCAGTTTGTACATTTGACATATTGTTTTATGTTTACACGATGGGCCTTATACTTGATAGTTGGATTCCTCACATCTCAATCGATGCTGAGATCTGCAAGTTGGGTCTTGTATTGAGAGTTGGTTCTCTGTTGGATTTGGTGTTCTTTTCAGTTGGTGCTGATAAAACCCGGAGATTGTAATCTCATATAATAGAAAAATCTTACACATATAGTTGGTGCTCATTGTGTTCATTGTGATGATGTCTCTTTATAGTTGATGTATGTTGTTGATATAAGTTTACATAGTTGTGAATGGAAGTAATTAATAATTATGTTTTAAGTGATTGATGACTAAGTTTTGAAAGAGTTGTAATAAGAGCCTCGCATTGATTCACCCCCCCCCCCCCTCAATCAATGGTTGGTGTCTCCAAAAACACATCAATCAAAGAAAAATCCAAATGCAAAAGGCTTCAATGTGGTTGGTGTCTCCAAAAAACACATCAATCAAAAGAAAAATCAAATGCAAAAGGCTCATATTATAATGAAGAACCAAACCAGACCCTCCCGTAACAAAGAGAAAGGCCTAAAAAACAAGTTTCTTACACAGATATGTGACTGTGTACACTAGGACTATCATACATTCGCACTTCATACAAGGGTGACTCATGGATATCTACGACTCATAAAGGGACAAAGCATGGATGGATCAGTAAAACTTGAAAAATAAAAAATCCAATCCAAAAGGAGACTTCTAGAAGATTAGAAAAAGTTTCTAGATGGCATATGCTTTGAAAGAAAAGCTCATAAAAAAGAAACTCATAGCAATCAAGACAACACATGAAAACCTCAAACCGACCCAAACTAGGAGAAATATCCCCATTACGGTCACCAATTCTGTGTATGGGATTTTTCCTTGTGACCTTGGGTCCTGTCACAATAGAACTTGGTCATTTTCAAAATACAAACCCTACCCTCATGTACATACAAACTGGTAATCAAATAACTACTTTTTGAAGAGAGAAGAGAAGAGGTCACACCTTGTATCATATCATTTGATGGTGTTCCTCTCTCTTGACCTTTTATTCATTCTTGATCTCTGTCGGTATCATATTGTTAAAGGAGATCAAGTCTATGCTTCCACCAAGTAGTTATGAAAACAAGTCATACATGTAATAAGCAAATTCAGATATGTAAAGAAAGTAAGCATATAAAAATAGATTGAACAATATTGCACAAATATGGAAGGAAAGGAAACTCTTTTATTGAAAACAATATAAGTAGGTAGTTACACCCTAACTTTAACCACTGGCACTACCTCGAAGACAACTACCCAGGTTCCTTCATTGGTCCTTCAAGCATCAACTCTGTAGGATGCATATTCCTCGGATGAACCAAAAGGGATATGAACACACCATATGGTCATATATAGGGGAAGAAGGAATGTTGGAAAATGAGTTTCCAGAACAAGGATGCTACTTAAAGGATCAAGGAATGAGAGAATCTTTCCAAACTGTTAGCATAATATTGCACCAAGGATGTCCTCCTCACCCATGACCTCATAGGTGTTTTTATACTATCCTCAAGAGGTTGAGGTGTCTGAATTTCATTGTGTACGGTCCAAGGAAAGTTTGGGAACCAGCCCAACCGAAAAAATCACCCGAAAATGTTGAATATTTTTATTTTTTCATATTTTTGAGGAAATTTGCGTGCTGCAAACTAGCAAGGGACAAACATCCATAGTTTTCACATGGGTGAGTGGAATATGGAAACACAAATGTTTTTTTTTAAAGTGATTTTGATGGAGTATGGGATTTAAGTTTACAATCTAGGGAAAAGGACTAAGCCATATCACAAATGAAATTGATGTGGAAATTTGTGGTATAACACCAAGTGCCTTCAAATAATTTTTCATTATTATGCTATAGAATGCATAGTGTTAGCACTAGAAGTCACACCTAGACTGTTGTAAGTGTAAGCCTAGTATCCATCAAAATTTTGTAGGTTTATATGAATTTAAGCTTGAGTGGATCAGTTAGAATGAGCAAGAAATGGAGAGGGAAGCAAACTGCAGATAAATAGGCTACACCATTGGGCAATAGAGTCATAAACACTCTACTCATCGAAGGAACAAAAGTTACTCAACAAATAACAAGATCATATGTTGATAGATAGAAGAATTAAGAAGGAAAACATAAGATAAAATGTTCACTAAACAAATATCCTCTCAGTTTAATAAATCAACAAATACTTGAATAAAACAATGATTGATCAGAAAAATTATAACAGATCCTCTGCTGCTTAGGGAACCATAAATCATTGGCAGCCTTTGATCCTCAAATATGAAATATATTCAAATAAGAAGATATATAAAAAACAAAAATTACAATCTGAAAATCACATCTCTCATGAGTCTTCAATAGCATTAATTATTACAATTATAAAATTCCCTCAAGCTTACAAATGAACACACACAGGAAAATTGCCAGCTCCAACTCTCTCTAGCCTCTCTTGGCTCATGAATCCCCCTCCTCTTGATTCATATCACCCATTAAATAGAAAATAACATCTAAAATATGCTTAGTAGGTAGAAACCCATCTCTCCCATTGGATTCTAGGCCTTGGAGATAGGTGGCAATAGTCAAAGAGACAAGAATCCAACAAACTGCTAATTTTCAAGAAGTTGTTGAAAGTCATTAATAAATTTGTTCCCAACTCATTGCATGAGGTTTTAATGGAGATAAATATTAAGTGCAGGTGTCCTTTAGCATCTAATTGATCTCTGAGAAGTCATTTTAACCCTCCTTGATAGGTGGCAACCTCCAAACAAGGCGAATTTCCAAAAACTATGCAAAACATAGAGTTTGCAGCGCCATTTCGCAGTGCACTGGTGTTTTAATTTTATCTCTCAAATGATAAATTGGATCAGTCTGAAATGTAGTCTGCAGTTCAATGCCAATATCATGCTCCTCCACAAAAAAAATCAGAAAGCCCCACATCATCATTCAAAATTTATTATCAAATATTTAGAAGACTCTGCTACATGAAATGAGTTCGCAGCACCAGTTCGCAATGCAAATAGATGAGTTAGCCAAAACCCTTCTTTCACTCTTTAAAATGGAATGAAAAACATCATGGAGTACCTGGTAAAACTGGGCTTGATGTAAATGCCATAAAAGTTGAACAAGTGTGCTTGCAAGCTATATAACCTCCAATGCTCCTCCTTAACCATTTTGCAGCGACAGTTTGTAGCACACCTTTTGAAATTAGAAATGAAGATCAAAATGATAAATCCTCCTTTTGAAAATGACCATTTGGCGTTATTTGATGATGTGATGGTACTAAAAAACTAAAATCCATCATTAGACCCTTTTACAAGATCATAATCATAAAAAGACTTGGCACATGCTCTATTTTTGGAATGTTGTGAACTTCTAGAAGAGTTTGCAACACATATAATTTAACAATCGAGAAGACACTTTAGGTGGTCAAGTAAATATTTTAGGGAATTTTCCTTGGATTTAACACATGATGGTGAACTTAAACTAAGTATTTATGACCAATACAATTCCTCTCTTGCTAATGATGACACCAAGACCTGTACATCCTATATGTTAACATCTGGCTCCACAGGGGATGGAGACCTCCCTGTGAGGCTCCAAGAACATTTATAGTTCCAGTGCCTTATCCATTGTAAAACAATCTTCCAACCAACCTAAAGAACAATTGTTGCACTAGTGCCTCCATTGCGCTATGGAGTAATTATTATGAAAAACTAACCTATAATTGCAAATCAAATGCTTGCATGGAAAGATTATTTATATACATGAGCCTACTCTAATCTATCAAGCTGAGTCATGTGATTTAATATTTCCAATATAGCCAATCAAGAAACCGACTAAATGATTGTTTTCGGATTTTGTTTTCCATAAGCAGAAACAAAAACTGGAAATGTAACAATTCAACCTACCATTTGAAACTAATCCCTTTGAACATGAAAACTGTAAGACTTGTTTCCTCTGATTATTCCAATAGAAATGAAAATAGGTCCTGGATAACATGAACAAATAGTTCTTCTTGACCACTAAAATGAAAATGGCATCTTTCAACTATAATGTTTTCTTATTTTATGTCATCAAGCTCAACATTTCCATATGAAAGAGAAACAATATGCTCAATAGAAACTTCCTTTTTAGCATCTACATCTGGGAAAAGTTTTTTATATTCTTGAAATCCTTCAAATACATTAATAGGAACAATGTATAGAGGTAATCCTTCATATAATTCGATAGAAATCTCAACTTGACTATCAAGAATTTCTAAATCTGCTACTTCATATTCCTGAATAACATTCATATTGTTGCTCATAAGAAACGAAATTTTTATAATAAAAATCCAGGGACTTATCGAGTCAATAAACTTCCATATGATTCCATACAAAACTATAGATATTTGAACTGTATCTCTAAACAGAAATATTGACATTTTTCGCAAAAGTCCAAATCAAAAGATGAGGCTGAAGAATCCATTTCATCATATTCATCTTTAGATAATGTTCAAATCCATTCTTTTAAATCTTCAAAATATGCAGAATCTCTCAATGTACCTATCCATTTTATATATTATTCAAGTAAAATAGGATTTACTAATAACTCTACCATCTTGAGTGATATAGCATCTCGATCGACAACTAAGTTTTTCATCCTAAAACCAGTGGAATCGACAGTGGAACCGCCAAGAAATTCTTCAACATGGAGGCACCAGGTGAATGATGAATTCTAAACTGTGTCACCAACCTTTGTTCACCATCAAATATTATATCTAATCTTTGTCACTCTTCCCAGAAAAAATATTCAACTTCATCCCCGGAAACGGCGCCATAAATGTTAGCACTAGAAGTCACACCTAGACGGTTGTAGGTGTAAGCCTAGTACCCATCAAAATTTTGTAGGTTTATATGAATTTAATATTGAGTGGATCATTTAGAATGGGCAATAAAGGGAGAGAGTAACAAACTGTAGATGAATAGGCTACACCATTGGGCAATGGAGTCATAAACACTCTACTCATTGAAGGCACAAAATCTGCTCAACAGACGACAATATCATATGCTTATAGATAGAAGAATGAAGAAGAAAAACATAAGATATAATTTTCACTAAACATATATCCTATCACTTTAATAAATCAACAAATACTCGAATAAAACAATGATTGATGGGAAACAATACAGCAGATCCTTTACTGCTTCGGGATCCATAAATCATTGGCAGCCTTTGATTCTCAAATCTGCAATATATTCAAATAAGAAGATATATAAAATAAAATAATTACAATCTGAAAATCACAACTCTCATGAGTCTTCAATAGCATTAATTATTACAATCATAAAATGCCCTCAGGCTTACAAATGAACACACACAAGAAAACAACCTACTCCAACTCTATCTAGCCTCTCTTGGCTCATGAACCCCCCTCTTCTTGATTCCTCTCACCCATTAAATAGAAAATAACATCCAAAATATTCTTATGAGTTCGAAACCCATCTCTTCCATTGGATTATAGGCCTTGGAGATAGGTGGCAATAGTTAAAGAGACAAGAATCCAACAAACTACTAATTTTTAGGAAGTTGTTGGAAGTCATAAATAAATTTGTTGCCAACTCACTTCATGAGGTTTTAATGGATATAAATATTAGGTGCAGGTGTCCTTTAGCATCTAACAAATATCTTAGAATTCATTCAAACCCTTCTTGACAGGTGGCAACCACCAAAAAAGAAAAATATCCAAAAACTATGTAAAACAGAGAGTTTGCGGCGCTAGTTTGCAACGAACTGGTTTTTTAATTTTATCTCTCAAATTCCAAACTGGGTTAGGCCGAAATTTGGTCATCAAGTCAATTCCAATATCATTCTCCTCCACAAAAACTTTAATAAAAACCTACATCATCATTCAAAAGTTATGATCAAATCTTTAGAAGACTTTGCTACAAGAAATGAGTTCGCAGCACCAGTTCGCAATGCAAATAGATGAGTAAGCCAAAACCCTTCTTTCATTCTTTAAAACATCATGAAAAACCTCATGGAGTACTTGGTAAACATGGGCTTGATGTATATTCCATCAAAGTTTAACACATTTTCTTGCAAGCTATCTAATCTCCAATGTTCCTCCTTAACTAGTTCACAAAGCTAGTTTGCAGCACACCTTTTGCAATTAGAAATGAAGATCAAAATGATAAATACTCCTTTTGAAAATGACCATTTGGAGTTATTTGATGATGTGATGGTACTAAAAAACTAAAATCGATCATTAGACCCTTTTATAAGATTATAATCATAAAACTACTTGGCACATGCTCTATTTTTGGAATGATGCGAACTTCTCGAAGAGTTTGTAGCACATAAGATTTAAACACTGGGAAGACACTTTAGGGGGTCAAGTAAATATTTTAGGACATTTTCCTTGGATTTAAAACTTGATGGTGAACTTAAACTAAGTAGTTATGACCAATACAATTTCTCTCTTGCTAATGATGAGACCATCATCATGAAACCAGGACCTGTACATCCTATGTGTTAACATCTGGCTCCATAGGGGATGGAGACCTCCCTATGAGGATCCAATAACATTTGTAGTTCTAGTTCCTTATCCATTGTAAAACAATCTGCCAACCAAACTAAAGAACAATTGTTGCACTAGTGACTCCATTGGGCTATGGAGTCATTATTATGAAAAACTAACCTATAATTGAAAATCAAATCCTTGCATGGAAAGATTATTATTATACATGAGCCTACTCTAATCTATCCAGTTGAATCATGTGATCTCATATTTCCAATATAGTCGGTCAAGCAACCGACTGAATAATTTGTTTTGGATTTTTCTTCCTTAAGCAAAAAGAAAAACTGGAAATGTAACAATTCAACTTGCCATTTGAAATTAATCCCTTTGAACATGGAAATTGTAAGACTCATTTCCTCTTATGATTCCAACAGAAATGAAAACGGGTCTTGGATAACATGAACAAATAGTTCTTCTTGACCACTAAAATGAAAATGGCATCTTTCAACTATAATTGTTTTAGGTTTTATGTCATCAAGATCAAGATTTCCAGATGAAAGAGCAACAATCTGCTCAATAGAAACTTCCTTCTTAGCATCTACATATGGGAAAAGTTTTGTATATTATTGAAATCCTTTAGATACATTAATAGGAACAATGTCTAGAGGTAATCCTTCATATAATTCGATAGAAATCTCAACTTGATTATCAGGAATTTCTAAATATGCTACTTCATATTCATGAATAACATCTTCATGTTGTTTCTCATAAGCAATGATATTTTGAAAATAAAAATCCAGAGACTTATCTTGTGTCAATAAACTTCCATTTGATTCCATACAAAACTGAATATATTTGAATTGTATCTATAAAAAAAAATATTGACAATTTTTGCAAAATTCTGAATCAAAAGATGAGGTTGAAGAAGTCATTTCATCATATTCATCTTTAGATAATGTACAAAATCGAGTCTTTTTAATCTTCAAAATATGCAGAATCTATCAATGTACCTATCCATTTTAAATATTCTTCAAGGAAAATAGGATTTACCAATAACTCTACCATCTTGAGTGATATAGCATATGGATCGACAACTGAGTTTTTCATCCTGAAACCAATGGAATCGACAGTGGAGCCGCCCAGAAATTCTTCAACATGGAGTCGCCAGGTGAATGATGTAGTCTGAACTATGTCACCGACCTTTGTTCACCATCAATGATTGGATGTAATCTTTGTCGTTCTTCCCAGGGAAAATATTTAACTTCGTCCCCGACAATGACACCATAAATGTTATCACTAGAAGTCACACCTAGATTGTTTTAGGTGTAAGCCTAGTACCCATCAAAATTTTGTAGGTTTGTATGAATTTAATATTGAGTGGATCAACTAGAGTGAGAAAGAAAGGGATAGGTCATCAAACTACAAATCAATAGGCTACACCATTAGGCAATGGAGTCATAAACACTCTACTCATCAAAGGAATGAAAGTTGCTCAATGACCAAAAGCATCATATGTTGATATATAGAAGAATGAATAAAGAAAACATAAGATAGAATGTTCATTAAACAGATATCCTCTTAGTTTAATAAATCAACAAATACTCGAATAAAACAATGATTGATGGGAAAAATTATAGCAGATCCTCTGCCGCTTAGGGATCCATAAATCATCGACAACCTTTGATCCTCAAATTTGCAATATATTCAAATAAGAAGATATATAAAACACAAGAATTACAATCTGAAAATCACAACTCTCATGACTCTTCAATAGAAGTAATGATTACAATCATAAAATTCCCAAAGTCTCACAAATGAACACACACAGAAAAATTGCATGCTCCAACTCTCTCTAGCCTCTCTTGGCTCATGAATCCCCCTTTGCTTGATTCCTCTCACCCATTAAATAGAAAATAACATCCAAAATATGCTTAGGAGGTCGAAACCCATCTGTTCCATTTGATTCTAGGCCTTGGAGATAGGTGGCAAAAGTCAAAGAGAGAAGAATCCAACAAACTGCTAATTTTCAGGAAGTTCTTGGAACTCATTAATAAATCTTTTTCCAACTCACTACATGAGATTTTAGTGGAGATAAATCTTAGGTGCAGGTGTCCTTTAGTGTCTAACTAATCTATGATAATTCATTCGAACACTCCTTAACAGGTGGCAACCTTCAAACAAGGAGAACATCCAAAAAGTATGCAAAACAAGGAGTTTGCCACACCAGTTTCTAGCGCACTAGTGTTTTAATTTTATCTCTCAAATGACAAACTAGGTCAGGCTCAAATGTGGTCCACATTTCAATTCCAATATCATGCTCCTCCACAAAATATTTCAGAAAAACCCACATCATCATTCAAAAGTTATGATCAAATTTTTAGAAGACTCTGCTACAGGAAATAAGTTTGTAGCACTAGTTCCCAATGCAAATAGACGATTCATCCAAAACCCTTCTTTCAGTCTTTAAAACAACATGAAAACCTTATGGGGTACCTAGTAAACATGGGCTTGATGTAGATGTCATCAAAGTTGAACAGGTGTTCTTGCAATCTATCTAACCTCCAATGCTCCTCCTTAACCATCTCATAAAACGACTTGGCACATGCTCTATTTTTGGAATGTTGCAAACTTCTAGAATATTTTGTGGCACATAAGATTTAAACACTGAGAAGACACTTTAGGTGGTCGAGTAAATATTTTAGGACCTTTTCCTTGGATTTAACACTTGATGGTGAACTTAAACTAAGTATTTATGACCAATACAATTCCTCTCTTGATAATGTTGACACCATCATCATGACACCAAGACATGTACATATTATGTGTTAACATATAGCTCCACAAAGGATGGAGACCTCCTTGTGAGGCTCAAAGAAAATTTGCAGTTACAGTGCCTTATCCATTGTAAAACAATCTGCCAACCAAACTGAAGAATAATTGTTGCACTAGTGCCTCCATTGGGATATGGAGTCATTATCATGAAAAACTAACCTATAATTGCAGATCAAATGCTTACATGGAAAGATTATTTATATGCATGAGCCTACTCTAATCTATCCAACTAAATCATGTGATCTCATATTTCCAATATAGCCAATCAAGCAACCGAGTGAATGATTGTTTTCGGATTTTTTTTTCCATAAGAAGAAAGAGAAACTTGAAATGTAACAATTCAACCTTCCATTTGAAACTAATCCCTTTGAACATGAAAATTGTACGACTCATTTCCTCTCATGGTTCCAACAGAAATGAAAACGGGTCTTGGATAACATGAACAAATAGTTCTTCTTGACCACTAAAATGAAAATGGCATCTTTCAACTATAATTGTTTCTTGTTTTATGTCATCAGCCTCAACATTTCCAGATGAAAGAGAAACAATATACTCAATAGAAACTTCCTTCTTAGCATCTACATCTGGGAAAAGTTTTGTATATTCTTGAAATTCTTCAGATACATTAATAGGAACAACTTCTAAAGGTAATCCTTCATATAATTCGATAGAAATCTCAACTTCACTATCAGGAATCTCTAAATCTGTTACTTCATATTCCTTAATAATATCTTCATGTTGTTGCTCATAAGCAATGATATTTTGATAATAAAAATCCAGAGACTTATCTTGAGTCAATAAACTTCCATATGATTCCATACAAAACTGAATATGTTTGAACTATTTCTCTAAACAGAATTAGTGACACTTTTTGAAAAATTCCAAATCAAAAGATGAGGTTGAAGAAGCCATTTCATCATATTCATCTTTAGATAATGTACAAATCTAGTCTTTTAAATCTTCAAAATATGTATAATCTCTCAATATACCTCTCCATTTTATATCTTCTTCAAGGAAAATAGGATTTACCAATAACTCTACCATCTTGAGTAATATAGCATTTGGATCGGCAACTGAGTTTTTCATGTTGAAACAAGTGGAATTGAGAGTGGAGTCATCAAGAAAATATTCAACATGGAGTCGCTAGGTGAATGATGTAGTCTGAACTATGTCACCAACCTTTGTTCACCATCAAATACTGGATCTAAGCTTTGTCATTCTTCCATGGGAAAATCTTCAACTTCGTCCCCGACAACAATGCCATAAATGTTAGCACTAGAAGTCACACCTAGACTGTTGTAGGTGTAAGCCTAGTACCCATCAAAATTTCATAGGTTTATATGAATTTAATCTTGAGTGGATCAGTTAGAATGAGCAAGAAAGGGAGAGGGAGACAAACTACATATCAATAGGCTACATCATTGGGCAATGAAGTCATAAAGACTCTACTCATAGAAGGCATGAAAGCTTCTCAATAGAAAACAAGATCATATGCTGATAGATAGAAGAATGAAGAAGGAAAACATAAATAAAATTTTCACTAAACAGATATCCTCTCGGTTCAATAAATCAACAAATACTCGAATAAAACAATGATACATGGGAAAAATTACAACAAATCCTTTGTTGCTTCGGGATCCATAAATCATTAGTATCCTTTGATCCTCAAATATGCAATATATTCAAATAAGAAGATATATAAAGAAAAATAATTACAATCTGAAAATCATAGCTTTCATGAGTCTTCAGTAGTAGTAATGATTATAGTGATAAAATTCCCTCAAGCTTACAAATGAACACACACAAGAAAATTGCTTGCTCCAACTTTCTCTAACCTCTCTTCAATCATGAATCCCCCTCTTCTTGATTCCTCTCACCCATTAAATATAAAATATCATCCAAAATATGATTAGGAGTTCGAAACCCATCTCTTCCATTGGATTCAAGGCCTTGGAGATAGGTGGCAATAGTCAAAGAGACAAGAATCCAACAAATTCATAATTTTCAGGAAGTTGTTGGAAGTCAATATTAAATATGTTTCCAACTCTATGAAAGAGGTTCTAATGGAGCTAAATATTAGGTGTGTGTTTCCTTTAGAATCTAACTGATCTCTCAAAAGTCATTCGAACCCTCCTTGATAGGTGGCTACCTCCAAACAAAGTGAATATCCAAAAACTATGCAAAACAAAGAGTTTGTAGCGCACTAGTGTTTTAATTTTATCTCTCAAATTCCAAACTGTTTTAGGCTGAACTTTGGTCAGAAGATCAAATCCAATATCATGCTCCTCCACAAAAAATTTCAGAAAAACCCACATCATCATTCAAAAGTTATGATCAAATATTTATAAGACTCTGCTACAAGAAATAAGTTCGCAACGCCAATTTGCAATATCGGTTCACAACGCAAATAGATGAGTCAGCCAAAAACCTTCTTTTAGTATTTAAAATAGCATAAAAAACCGCATGGAGTACCTATTAAACCTGGGCTTGATGTAGATACCATCAAAGTTGAACAAGTGTGCTTGCAAGCTATCTAACCTCCAATTCTCCTCCTTAACCAATTCGCAACACCAGTTTGTAGTGCACCTTTTGCAATTAAAAACAAAAATCAAAATGATAAATCCTCCTTTTGAAAATGACCATTTGGAGTTATTTAATGATGTGTTGGTATTGAAAAACTAAAATCCATCATTAGACCCTTTTACAAGATCATGATCATAAAAAGACTTGGCACATGATCTATTTTTGGAATGTTGTGAACTTCTAGAAGAGTTTGTAGCACATAAGATTTAACAATTGAGAAGACACTTTAGGTGGTTGAGTAAATTGTTTAGGACCTTTTCCTTGTATTTAACACTTGATGGTGAAGTTAAACTAAGTAGTTATGACCAATACAATTCCTCTCTTCCTAATGATGACACCAAGACCCGTACATACTATGTGTTAACATCTGGCTCCATAGGGGATGGAGACCTCCCTGTGAGGATCCAAGAACATTTGTAGTTCCAGTGCCTTATCCATTGTAAAACAATCTTCCAACCAAAATGAAGAACAATTTTTGCACTAGTGCCTCCATTGGGCTATGGAGTCGTTATTATGAAAAACTAACCTATAATTGCAAATAAAATGCTTGCATGGAAAGCTTATTTATATTCATGAACTTACTCTAATCTATCCAGCTGAATCATGTGATGTCATATTTCCAAATAGCTAGTCAAGCAATCGACTAAATGGTTGTTTTCAGATTTTGTTTTCCATAAGAAAAATGAAAAACTGGAAATGTAACAATTCAACCTACCATTTGAAACTAATCCCTTTGAACATGAAAATTGTAAGACTCATTTCCTCTGATGATTCCAACAGAAATGCAAACGGGTCCTGGATGACATGAACAAATAGTTCTTCTTGACCTCTAAAATGAAAATGGCATCTTTCAACTATAATTGTTTCTTGTTTTATGTTATCAAGATCAATATTTCTAGATGAAAGAGCAACAATCTGCTCAATAGAAACTTCCTTCTTAGCATCTACATCTGGGAAAAGTTTTGTATATTCTTGAAAGCCTTTAGATACATTAATAGGAACAATGTCTAGAGGTAATCCTTCATATAATTTGGTAGAAATCTCAACTTGACTATCAGTAATTTCTTAATATGCTACTTCATATTCCTGAATAGCATGTTCATATTGTTGCTCATAAGCAATGATATTTTGATAATAAAAATCCAGAGACTTATCTTGATTCAATAAACTTCTATATGATTGCATACAAAATTGAAGATATTTGAATTGTATCTCTAAATAGAAATATTGACATTTTTTTTGTAAAAGTCCAAATCAAAAGATGAGGCTGAAGAAGCCATTTCATCATATTCATCTTTATATAATGTACAAATCTAGTCTTTTAAACCTTCAAAATATGGAGAATCTATCAATGTACCTACCCATTTTATATTTTCTTCAAGGAAAATAGGATTTACCAATAACTCTACCATCTTGAGTGATATAGCATCTAGATCAATAGTTGAGTTTTTCATCCTGAAACTAGTGGAATCGACAATGGAGCCGCC
Source organism: Picea sitchensis (assembly GCA_010110895.2). Lineage (NCBI taxonomy): Eukaryota > Viridiplantae > Streptophyta > Pinopsida > Pinales > Pinaceae > Picea > Picea sitchensis. The sequence goes on from SNQJ01S0000039.1 coordinate 446,822, forward strand.
AAGAAATTCTTCAACATGGAGTCTCCGGGTGAATGATGCAGTCTAAACTATGTCACCAACCTTTGTTCACCATCAAAGACTGGATCTAATCTTTGTCATTCTTCCCAGGGAAAATATTCAACTTTGTCCCCAGCAATGGTGCCATAAATGTTAGCACTAGAAGTCACACCTAGAATTTTGTAGGTGTAAGCCTAATACCCATCAAAATTTTGTATTTGTATATGAATTTAAGCTTGAGTGGATCAGTTAGAATGAGAAAGAAATGGAGATGGAAGCAAACTGTAGATCAATAGGCTACACCATTGGGAAATGGAGTCATAAACACTCTACTCATCGAAGGCACAAAATCTGCTCAACAGACAACAATATCATATGCAGATAGATAGAATAATGAAGAAGGATAACATAAGATAGAATATTCACTAAACATAGATCCTATCATTTTAATAAATCAACAAATACTCAAATAAAACAATGATTGATGGGAAAAACTACAGTATATCCTTTGTTGCTCAGGGATCCATAACTCATTGGCATCCTTTGATCCTCCAATATGAAATATATTCAAATAGGAAGATATATAAAACAAAAGAATTACAATCTGAAAATCACATCTCTCATGAGTCTTCAATAGAAGTAATGATTACAAACATAAAATGCCCTCAGGCTTACAAATGGACACACACATGAAAATTGCCTGCTCCAAGTCTCTCTAGCCTCTCTTGGATCATGAAGCCCCCTCTTCTTGATTCCTCTCACCCATTAAATATAAAATAACATCCAAAATATGCTTAGGAGGTCGAAACCCATCTCTTCCATTGGATTCTAGGACTTGGAGATAACTGGCAAAAGTCAAAGAGACAAGAATCCAAGAAACTGCTAATTTTCAGGAAGTTGTTAGAAGTCATTAATAAATTTGTTGCCAACTCACTACATGAGGCTTTAATGGAGATAAATCTTAGGTGCACGTGTCCTTTAGCATCTAATTTGTCTTTGAGAATTCTTTCGGACCCTCCTTGACATGTGGCAACCTCCGAACAAGGCGAATATCCAAAAACTATGCAAAATAGAGAGTTTGCAACGCCGGTTTGCAGTGCACTGGTGTTTTAATTTTATCTCTCAAATTCCAAATTGGTTCAGTCTTAAATGTGGTCAGCATGTCAATGCCAATAGAATACTCCTTCACAAAACATTTCAAAAAAACCACATCATCATTCAAAAGTTATGATCAAATATTTAGAAGACTCTGCTACAGGAAATGAGTTTGCAGCGCTAGTCTGCAGCACCAGTTCACAGCGAAAGTAGATGAGTCAGCCAAAACCCTTCTTTCAGTCTTTAAAACAACATGAAAAAACTAATGGAGTAATTGGTAAACCTGGTCTTGATGTATATTCCATCAAATTTAAACAAGTGTTCTCGCAAGCTATCTAACCTCCAATGCTCCTTCTTAACCAGTTTGCAGTGCCAGTTTGCAACGCACCTTTTGCAATTAGACATGAAGATAAAAATGATAAATCCTCCTTTTGAAAAAGACCATTTGGAGTTATTTGATGATGTGATGGTACTAAAAAACTAAAATCCATCATTAGACCCTTTTACAAGATCATAATCATAAAAAGACTTGGCACGTGCTCTATTTTTGGAATACTGTGAACTTCTAGAAGAGTTTGCAGCACATAAGATTTAACAACTGAGAAGACACTTTAGGTGGTCGAGTAAATATTTTAGGACCTTTTCCTTGGATTTAACACTTGATGGTGAACTTAAACTAAGTAGTTATGACCAATACAATTCCTCTCTTGCTAATGATGACACCATCATCATGACACCAATACATGTGCATCCTATGTGTTAACACATAGTTTGATCCATCAAATACTGGAGCTTTGTTTGTACATAAACCTTACTGTTTATACATGTGTGTTGCAAGGACTCACCTTCCAATGGTTATACTATTATGAAGGAATCCACTCTGTTCCAAATTTTTGGCACACTTACTTATACTGAGAGGGGGGGTGAATCAATATAAGACTGCTTTTTCTTTTCTTACAAGATTTATCAATGTGTTACTTTACCAACTATAGAAGTTAAATATAAAAATGCAACCATAGAATCCACAATACACAGGCATTTAACATGGAAACCCAAATGGGAGAAAAACCACAAAATAAATTTTGTATATAATCATGTAAGCACGCACCTATTGTTACAATGTTTGTAGGCACCAACCTACAGGAGACACCAATCTCCTTAGTTGAGAACCAACTCAACACTGTTTGTAAGAACCAACCTAGCTGTTATATTTGCATGCACCAACCTATAGGAGACAAGAATCCCATTAGTTGTCAATAATGTCAAATATTCTCTTTCCCTCAAGCCTTCACTTGCACAAGATTGTTTCTCTGTATTTTTTGTCACAACACATTCCTTTAGTACACAATCTACTTGATTTCAGAAGTTCCTTATACCTTGCACCTCCCAACCACCCTTAAACTATTACATTATCTTCCTTTCATTCTCTATCATCCTCAGACCTCAAAACCTCAAAGCTTCTCTTCACACGATCCACACATGCTTCCTCATATTTCACACACAAAAAAGATTCAGGAAATGATATTTATATATTCCATGCTTCCATGGATTTGTCCACATAAGAAATATGTCCATGGGGTTGGCTCAAGATCTCCTCAAAATCAGGGTTATCAACAATACTTTCTATGTTCACATTACAAACCTTGATGCTCAACAGTGGTCCAATCTAACCTTGATTTAATATTAATCATCATTATTTTCTTATTCTCTATCTGATACAACACATAAACAAACTCATTACTCAGCACCCATTGGATTTGGTTCCTTATCAATTCTCATCCATTGATCTCTTCTTAAAATATCAAGACCGTCGGGGCTTGGAAAACATGACATATCACTCAATACTCAACAATTGTTGGATATTCCTTTGAATTAAATTTCGATCGTTGATATCATTCACTGTCTATCAAAATAAACTACATGATCCTCATCGCTTTGTAACCATCTAACCATTCCTTCAAATTTAATCTTGACCATTTTTCTATTTACTATCAATCAAACCACATCATGCAAGCACAATGCACAGTTGTCATCTGATCGTCTTCTCAATTGAATCTCAGTCATTGATCTCATTCACCGACCATTAGCACATGAAACATAGCTTCAATGTTGATCATTCGATATGGAATATGATTCAATCTAAGTGTTCTATCTTCCATCTTGATGGTTTTCTTCATCATTTCCTCTATACATAGTTACAGGGCCTCCAAATTACACCTTTGTGTTCCACCGCACTCATTTTTCACCCATACTTAGACTATTTCTCATAATTCACCGCACTCTATGACATCTATGTCTGCTCGATTTATTCTTCATACTTAGTCAATTTTTGAGATCTCACTGTGGGCCACAGGCCGCGGGTATATGGAATTTTCCCAATTTAGTTGTTTATGACCACAATCACATATGTCTGATCAATTCCTCATAATTAGACAATTTCTCATAATTCACCGTGCTATGTGATATATCCACTTCTAATCAATTCATTCTTGATACGTAATCAATTTTTGAAATCCTACCACGAGTTTGCAGGTTCGTGCTCATTTCATTATTTCTTCACATACTCCCAATTCTCTTCCACTCCATGGTGATCCACATTTTTTATCTTGATACTTAGTCAATTTTTCAAAATCTCACTGTGGGTCACGGTCCTTTGATCTTATCCATTAATGTCCGATGATCAATGGTTAGGATTTATTCTTTTATACATACACCCAAATCCGATTGTTCCAATCCATTGTGCTAATGTCGTAGATGGGGTGGCTTCCTCATGGACTTGTTTTACATGTATATTGGATGGCATGGCATCGGTACATGTCCTGACACGTGGCATCTGCAAAGCTACATGTTATGGCACTAGCGTGGTACCGATGTAGACTCCCTTTGATGTGGCACTCACCTTACTAGACATGTGGCATTGATGTGGCATCTAAGTTCACCCATCGGGTATCGGGCCCCAATCCTTTGATCTTAGTCGTTGATCTCTGATGATCAATGGTTAGGATCAACAGCTAAAATTTGATCCTTTGCACATGGTTCCGTATATTTCCCATTCTTATTCAAACAACTCAATATTGCCTCATTTTCATTCTAAACCCACTGAAGTTGTTTTTCTTTATGAATATGGGATATATTTATTTTCTCCATTCACTTCAGTCTAAGCAACCATGACCATATTTTCAATATCAACACTACTCAGATATTCAACACGATTATCTCGTCCTCTTCATACCTCTATACAGAATTCATAAACTCGTTTTGTCTTTGTTGGCATGGTTATATAATTTGAGTGCTTCCTCGATTTGTTCTTAGGTTTTAGCGGTCTCCCCCTTCCATATCTTGTTCCTCGATTTCTTATTTATTAGGGTTGTCTTGTTCCTCTTACCATCATTCACATATAGCCATGTACCCATAAACTTATTGACGCGCACGTACATACTTAACTTCCTCTGTTTGGTTTGATTTACAGTATGGACGCTTCCTAATCTCCTCTTTGGATGTAGCAGTGTGGATACTTCCTCTATCATATCACCTTCATTTACATAGGGTAGATATGAAAAAAATCATTAACACAATGCATGGAGGAATTCATAATCTCCCCCTATCATTAGAAATATCTAGTCTCCCCCTACATGTGATATCAATGACATCCATGAATGTCACAGTCATGTCTACCTTTGACATCAATGACGTGACAATTTTCAACAGTAAGTGAGTACCATTTGGGAGTCATTGTCTTTGTTTTCATTTGTCTATATCCCCCCTTTTAAGGTGCAAGGCGATTGAATGGCTATCTATTGCAAGATGTGTCTTCACTCGAGAGATAATTCTACAACAAGACAAATTTAACTGCTTGGCTATTGATGACCTTGGCAAGGATTGATCCACCCATAGTGAATCTTTAATATTGTATATTTATTTACTATGGAGCATTTGTATGATGAATAATTATGCTTGTTACAATGTTGAAAAGGATGGATATAAAAACACTGATCATTCATATGACCAACTCGTTGACAATGTTGGCACTTAGCATTCTCATGTTGAAATAGAATAGGAGAAGTTGAAACTTCTTGAAGGAATCCTGTACTATTAAAGTGGGTTAGCTTGGAATAATATGGAATATGAAAATTTATTTCCTTATCATATCCAAGTCCTTACCTCTTTTTGTTGTTTTTTATTTCTTCTCAGTATTTGATAATGGGATTGAAAAGAATATGTTGAACATGTTCATGAATATTTTCGTTCTCATCTAAAATTTCATCTAAATGTGTTTCATTGAGTTGATCTTGCATAGTTAATTATTGATCATTATCAAATTCAAAAAGTGGATTGTTCTAAACAAGGACTAGTTTAGAATGTTGAACATTCTTTCATTGGATTTCATCATGAAGAATTTGTGATTGTGTTTGAAGTAGTTTAACTTTGGCTTGTGACACTTGAAAAAAAGTTATAATTTATTTAAGAGTTTCTTTGTTGGTGGAGATTGTGTTGTCTTCAGTAGTGATTATTAGAATGTTCAATAACTCTAATAATTCTTGATTGATTTTTAAAGACTGTGTGAGACCTCCTTGTGTAGGTAGGTCTGGATTACAATTCAATCAACAATAGAAATGTCTTCTTACAACTCCACCCTATATACAATTAAATCAGTCAATTAAATGTAGACTCTGAAATGGATGTTAGGTTCAACCGAAAATGCACCCAACAAGTACAATTCAACTTGATTTCAAAAATACAACTAAACTTACAAAAAAGACTATTTGTAAGCTATGATTGATCTTCAAATTTGAATGGTTTTCAATGATTTGAGTTCATAACATTCTCCTTTGATTATTATCTTTATTTTTCCATTGTTGATATGACCTAATTCTTGAATATGCTTGAATATGCTTGAATATGCTTTGAATATGATTTGTATATGCTTGATTACTTGTGATTGATTGACATTAAGTGTATGTTCTTGAATTTCATTATGTTTCCTTCAATTATAGGGGTTTAATGATCCTCATATGTGTGTGCTTGTAATATTAAGCAATGTCTATGAAAGAAAAACACCATGAGTCTAATGGCACTCAAGAACACAAAATGGCATTGATCCCCCTATTCAAATTTCGAGTTGGATGAAGGACAAAAAAACTCGTCGTTAGTTTTGGATGATTAAAATGTTGTTTTCCTTTAAGCAAGGAGATAATCATTTTTAAGAACCTCTATTATTTTACTCTTGTACAAATAATTTATTGTTTTCCTTATCAATGAGTTACAAATGTTTCTTTACACAAAAAAGATAATAACATTCTTCACCAATTCAAGCATTATATTAACAAATCTTGTGGAAAACACCTATTCCAAATAATCTTCCTCATAACCATTGTTAAACTCACTTAAGTGTCACTTTTCATTAAAATATTGTTGTCTCCAAAAAATATCACCCATGTCAATGCATATCACCAAGTACTCATTTAAAGTCCTTTTTGTGGCTATTATATGAGATTATTTTCCAATTTTAAAAGATGAAAATTTTACCATTTTACGATGTGAAAAAAAACTTGGGATTTCCCAACAAAATACGAGTTACCTCATGTGGGTTGGTCAGTCGATGCTATTGTTGGTGACTGATGCTACAACTGGCGATTTCAAACATGACGATAGCTTCTAGTTGGGATATGCACATGTGTGGGCTCCTTGTGAATATTTTGACACCCATGACGGAAAACCATCAAATTTTTCATGGCCAAATAAGATTACATGCAAACTTAAGAAAAATATTCAAAGATATGAGACTATTAAGAGAATCCATTATTCATCTTTGCAATATATGAGCCAAGTCAGGATCAAATTGGACCAAATCAAGGTCAAAGTGAATGATTTATGCATAGAAGTTTGTGGGCCTGAAGCTATAATTGGTCTATGCACACTTTGAAAAGGGAGTGAAGTAATTAAAGGTTTGAGATATTTGTGTTGGCCAAAAATTGTAAATCCTTGTTATTCATCATTTTGATGTGGGTAACCCTAGTGAATTTCTTCACTAGACCTTGTATGTTTGATCTTTGGACAATTGGGACACTTGCCTATTTTCATGAGTTGGAGGGTTTTAAATGACATGTGAAAGGACCATTTGATGTGGCATTGATACTTATTTTTCTTGATCAGTTGGTTTTATCCATATTTTGGGGTATCTTCACATTTCCCAATGTAGTTCACATTTATCAAGGCATCGGTCATATTATCCAAGGCATAGATGGTCTATTTTCACTTGCATTAGTCACTTATACACATGTCATATTGAAGGTTTCGTAAGTCTCTCTCGTTTCATCTCCTTTTGAGCCACTTATTTACTTCTTAGGAGGCCCAACCCATGCATGTGGACATTATGACAGTCATGGGGTGTTTTTTATGACTTTATTTGACTTGGAGGGTCACTTGCCAAGCCTTGTGGAGGATATTTTATTGAGATGAGGATGTTTTCACACCTTGGAATAATATTTTGAGCTTTCATGAGCACTTTTAGAGAATCCATGCACTTCTTGGGGTATTATTCAGACATTCTAGGAGGTCATTCCACCTTTAAGGGATAAAATTTGGCTTCTTACTTGCATAAGATGCTTCTACACCATGATTTGAGGCCTTGACTACACATTTGAGGAGAAACTTATGGAGTTGTTTGGGAGGAGCCACCCCCTTTGGAGGGTTTTATTTCATAATTTTCATGATGTTTTTTCCTTGGAGGCTCATGTGTCCACCTTGGAGGAATCTTAGAGAGGTTGAATTGAATATTATGAGGATTTGATGGAGTACATACACACTTAGGGGCCTTTGGAGGCCAATGTTTCACCTTGGACACTCTTTCTTCCCTATCCTAGGGAGACATCCTTCTCTCTTGGGATATTTCCACCTTGATCATTGTACATGTGGCTTGACCACTTTATTGTTTATTATTGTTTTAGAGTAATTAGTTGTAGGTGAAATGTATCTTACTTTTCTTATACCTATATGTAAGGAATCACATGAGATAATATTAGTTTATTGTATAGGAAGTATAGCATCATTCTATATAAAAAGATGCAATTCCTCATTTGTGCTCGTGGATATATTTTTGGAGTTCTTGAACTCTTTGAAGTCTAATTGACATATATTTATTTGAGCATTTATGGTGTACATGGTTATTTCTTTGTGGATGAATGTTTTCAATTCTTAAAGCTTCTATTTTTTTGTTCATATTTGGTGCTTATGGATTAATGGTGAAATTATCGAGTCTTCCACAAGCCTTCATGATCAATCCATTTGAGGGGTAAGTTTACCACTTGGAAGGAAGATGTTCTAGGGTTTACTTCCTTCTTTGTTTATTGGTTTGGTGATTAATTTATACCATGCTTGGATTTTCCTCCAGTTCCCTAGTAAAAGTATCAAGTAAGTTCATAAAGTCATAGTTGATATTGTAGGTGAAGGTTTTTCCATTGAGGCTCCCTTCTTGTATACCTTGATATCCCTTTTAATATTGATTAGGTGAAGGATTATTTTTCCTCTTGGTTCTAATCCCCAAGCCTTAATCCTTGAATGAAATAAGAAAACTCTTTGGATCATTTATTCTTTACCCCATTTCCATTTGTGATCCAGGTGGATCTCAGTGGCCCTCCACCTTTTCCACTGAATCAACATTTCAAGCATATGGTTTTGATAAACCATGATATTCACCCTTTTGATGGGGAATGGAATGTAATGCCATCTTCATTTGTTACTTACAAACATCATGTAATGATTTCCTAGTGGTCTTTTGTACATGCCTATAACATAGCATTAATGCAGTGGATCCCATTAAAACTTTGTAGTTAAGTGTGCTCAGGCTAGAGTAGTACTGGGATGGGTGACTACCTAGGAATTCCTAGTTTTTTACATGCCTACGACATTTTATAAACTTATACCAATTTGTCCCACATGCATCATGGGGATTGTTCTCCTCTCACTATCTCATATATAATTGAGGTGAAGGAGGCCCTTTAAGCATGCAATGGAGTGTGATGTAAAGTTTGTTGCAAATGAAGGCTAGCCAACATCTCTTTCTTTTCAGAGATAAGCCACCCCAGTATGCTAGTTTGCGTTCTACATTGTTTTTCTCTCTTATTCATCAATAGAAGTTGGGTTTCACTATATTTGTGTGTTTCTTGCAATATCTCTGTATATTTCCTTGTTATATCTCTTCTATATTTATGTCTTCATATCGTTCTCAAAAACATCAGGATTAGTGGTATCAGAGAAGTCTTCTCCTTGTCATTTCTTAGAGCAGGTCTCGAATGAGGTTAGGGTAAGGAGAGTTTAGTCTCAAGCCAGTTTCACTTGAGGAAAATCGCTCTCTCCAGCCTAAGCAACGTCCCATGGTGGAAGAAAAGGGAGATGACAGAGTAGGAGATAATCAATATGGTGTTTGAAGAAGCACTCATGTGACAGAGGAACGATATGATGGAAAACTTCACTCAGATCCTTTGGATACTACCGATGGAAATGGCAGAGGCATCTTAGAAAAACAACCATTTCAGAGGTGTGACACCCTTCAAGGTACAAGTCAATTTTCATATACCCTTATTTGAAGGCCAGATAGATGCAGATTCTTTAGAAAAATGGTTTAATATACTAGAAGGTTATTACTTTGTCCAAAAAAAAAGCAAAAGTGAAAATATCACCTCCATGCTCCTTAAATCCATTCCCCATGTCAGATCTTAGTGGGAAGGTTACTGGGAGATGTACACCATGAGTTAATCTACACCATTCGGAAGGAAACCCACTTGGGCAACCTTTGTAGATTCCCTAAAGGAAGAATTATACCCTATCAGAAACTATAATGACTGGTACATGAAATGGATGACTCTGCATCAAAAAAGAGAATAGACGATGTCAGAGTACACTAACATCTTTCATACCTTGCACTCAAAGATGGGTATCAAAGACTCTCAGCAACACTTGGTCTTGAAGTACCACAGTGGTATGCATAGGTACATCCAAACAAAGATGGATTTCTTGTACATATCCTCATTGGGAGTTGCTTATTGATATGCAGTAAAAATCGAGAAAATATTCAAGCAACGGATTAAGAGAGATTTCAGGTTTGAAAATACACCACAACATAAGCATGGAAAAATAAAACCTAACTCACATAACGAAGGAAATATAAATGAAGAATTCCAACCTCAAGAGAGCCAATCCAAGACACAGGAAAATAAGGGTAACAGGAAGTTTAAGAAAGACACAGGAAAGTGGTGTGAGTTCCATAAAATCCCCTGGCACAGCACCAATGAATGTCACTTGAAATAGTCATTGGTGTCCAAGATCAAAGAAAAAGAATCAGAACTTGACTCAGAATTTGATTCAAAGAAAAATAAAGGGAAATGAATCATCGATGCAGAACACACTGCTACCATCGCGGCCACAACAATACAACCAAAAGAACCAGAGGAGCTTGAGGAGGGGGAGCACCTCTTCCACTCGCAAATGTGGGTTAAAGGGACCCCACTACATTTTATTATTGATAGCAGGAGTTAGAAGAGCCTTATAACAGTTAAGATTTTCAAGATATCGAATATTCCAACAATGCCACACCCCCAACCACAAACAATCATATGGCTGAGTTGGAGATGAGACATATGTGTCCGCCAGCAGTGTCACTTGTCCTATGGAATCAATCCCTTCAAGGATGAGGTATTTTTTTATGTTTCCCCACTTGAATTTTGTGATGTTATTTTAGGACAACTATAAATGTGGAAGCATCATGCTATCTATGAGTCTCATCCCCGCAGTTTCATTGTTAATCTAGGAGGTTATATCTATAGGTTACCATAGGTAGCTCTGACTATTACCACTTCATTGATCTTGGAAAAACAATTCTACAAAGTAATCTCTCAGACCACAAAATTTTCCGTCTTCATGATCCAGTGAGACAGTGAATAGAAGGTCACTGCGACCACTAAAGACTCAACCCAAGATGTTTCTATCTAGTAGAAGCAAGTCAAAAAGATTGTAGAGGAGCATAGAGATAATGAGATTCTTCCATAATTCTAGCATAGCTCTATTGGCCAAGACCCTTATCAAGTTTTATTGGGGTTCCAACCATTATCCCCCATTGATATATCTCTTCTTGTTGCATCTTCACTGACAAATTCCTCCCACACTCAGACCAAGGAAGATCCTATATCTATATTTGTTGAATGGATCCAACACCTCCAACAGGTTCATGACATCCTTCCACATGTAAAGTACAATCAGGACATCTACTTCAAAAAGGAAAATATCTCACCAAGGTTCATATTCAGCGAAAGTTTCCCCATATTCCAAGGGAACTTGACGCAATAGGGACCATTGCTTCCTAAGGCGGGAGGATCCAGGTGGATCTCGATGGCCATCCACCTTTTCCACTGAGTCAACATTTCAAGCCTATGGTTTTGATAAACCATGATATTCACCCTATTGATGGGGAATGGAATGTAATTCCATCTTCATTTTTTACTTACAGACATCATGTAATGTTTTCCTAGTGGTCTTATGTACATTCCTATAACATATAATTAATGCAGTGGATCCCATTAGAGCTCCACAGTTAAGCATGATCAGGCTAAAGTAGTACTAGGATGGGCGACCACCTGGGAAGTCCTAGTGTTTTACATGCCTACAAAATTTTATAAACTTATACCAATTTATCCCACATGAATCATGGGAATTGTTCTCCTCTCGGTCTCTCATATATAATTGAGGTGAAGGAGGCCGTTTAATCATGCAATGGAGTGTGATTTAAAGCTTGTTGCAAATGAAGCATCTAGCCAACATCTCTTTATTTTCAGAGATAAGCTACCCCATTCTATCAGTTTGTGTTATGTAGCGGTTTTCTCTCTTATTCATTAATAGAAGTTGGGTTTCACTATGTTTATGTGTTTCATTCAATATATCTATGTATTTCCTGATTATATCTCTGCTATATTTATGTCTTCATGTCGTTGTCAAAAAAATCTGGAACAATTTGATTCACCTTGACTCCATTTGCCTAGTTGGATTTGGCACTAATCTCCATATCCTTCCATCACTTACTTCAAAACCCTAAAAACCCCAAAAATCTATTTTAATAAAGCTACTATGAACTTCATAGTGTTCCTCATTTCTTGGTCTTAATAATCCTATTATGGATACCCCCGAGAAGAGTTGGCCTAAAGTGAAGAGGATAGGTTATTGAGGTGAAAATGGTGACCGCCCTAACATCTTCCCTTGAGTTGTACCTTGTGGAATAGGGATTTTATCATTAAGTACAATTTGAGTAGTAACAAGCCCAAAACACAGATACCTATCTATGCCCCTCCATTGTTGGATAGTGGTTAGATATCGTCGTGGCTTGTGATTAAAAATCCATAATATGGTACTTAAAGGAAAGAGGGAATGTCGATATGATTCATATGTTGGGGTCAAATATGAACCCACAGGAGGCCCAAATTTACCCTTCAACGATGGATAGATTGGGTATGATCCTCACTTTCCCTTGCAAAGGTATGATTCCTCCTTTAGATTTTCAGATCAATTCCTCGTCGACGATGTTGACAACTACTCTAACAACTTTGACAATAGAAATGCAAGATACCAGATATATAAAATATGCAGAACAGAAACGAAATGCTAGAAATGACAGAATAACAGTAAAATATCCAGCATAATCTTCACAATACACAGAAATGATATACGAAATAGCAACAAAAATAGCACTTTGAATCA
>SNQJ01S0000039.1:465299-479570 GCA_010110895.2 Picea sitchensis
AAGATCCTTCTAGAAGCGGAAGCTTCTATTAGGTCTTCTTACATCCGCCTTATTCTATTTTATTGAAAGGTCTTATTAATATTGACCTTTATTACATCTGAATACATTGATCTACCTATGTGCGGGTTAGGACCTTAACAAGAAATCATTCGAGAGTCGAATCTTCATTTTAGGTCATCACTGAGGATGAGACCTTCAATGTGGATCCATCTGGAGCATGCAATAATGGAGACACTATAGTGTTTCCAAAAAATGAATAATAGAGATACCAAAACAAAACTAATACAATGGCTTCATAGAAAAGAATTTTCAAATCTCAAATCTAGGTTGAATTAAGGAAAGAAATTATGATTACAAGTGTCATACAAATCTCATGAAGCATATGCCAAAATGATTATTATTTTCCATAAACAAATGAAAATCATAATTACCATATCTTTTCATGATTAATGACCATTTCTCATATTTTTCATTGTGTATTACAATGGAGTAGTTTTGTCACCATCATCATCGAATCTTCAATGGCCTTCCATGGAACACTACCATGGAATTACATGCCCCTTAAAACTCAAGGAAGTTCCAATACCATGTTAAGAAATAGGACATAACACAGGACACAATAACTTTTATGGAAAAGATCTTATGCCATATTATACAAATTGTATTCATTCGAATGATAAAAATATATAATACATGAATGCAAGCACCTCTTAAACTTGACTTTCTCTCACATCGACAAGGAGGAGACAAAGTAGGATCTAGAACACACTTACGATAAAATCTATATCCCATAATGTGAAATATACAAATATGGTGTAGGACTTCATAACTGTACACAATCTAATACAAATATCATAATAATAAAATCTAGTCTAGAGAATCCTCATAAACTGTATCTAACTATATCCATTGAGCCTGAATCTTTTTTCAATTTTTTGGAAATATAATTTTTTTCTCAAGTTTTTGCATTCTAAAAAAAAGTTGATATGTACAAAGAATTAATCCTTAAAAAAAAAAAAAAATCAATTTACAATTTATTAAATTAATAATAAATACATAAAAAATATCATTACTAAAATTGAAATTAAAATATTGATCCAGGTGGATATCGATGGCCACCCACCTATTCCGACTGGCTCAAAACAGACTTCTGACGACTTACTATTTTTAGCATTTTTTCGGTTCCTGAACTTCTGGGGCCATTTTGAGGAAATAAATAAAGTATTTCCAGGTTCGAGCACCTCAATGATATCCAAAGGCTTTCCAACAAGCTATCGTGCACCCCAAACGGAGATTGTATGCCAAAGTTACACCCCGGGGAAGTTGATACACCAAACAACCCAAAACGGGGTCCACAAAATTGTTGGTTTTTCATCTTCCAGGGTTAGGGTTTTGGATTTTCTTTATGTTAAAAAATAATTTAGAGCCTCATTATAATCATCTTCTTGTGAAAGAGAGTAGTCTTCACATCTCTTCTCGGAGATAAGCTGCCACCATTCTAGCAAGTCTTTCACTCTATATTTCTATAGTTTTGTACATTTCGCTCATTAATAGAAAATGTCTATTACTATATCTATGTGTTTATGGTTGCATCTCTGATATATTTATGTTATATTATTGGATATATGAGATATCTCTGTACATTTATTTATTATATCTCTTCTCTCATTTGATGTTGAAAATAGTTTGGATAAGTGGTTGTTGGCCCTTGACCAAGTTTTGGAGAACCTTGGTCACGTTTGACCAATTTTGGGACTTCCACAGGCTGGTCGAAGGCGGAGCACAATGCGAAGTGGAGATCATGGGATATCGGCCCCTTATTAGGGAATTTTTGGGTTTAGGGTTTATGTAATGGGTATGGGATGTCGGCCCATGGGTTTACCCATGTTTAGTCCCTTTTGTAATGTATAAATATAAATCTAGGCGATGTAAGTAAGAGAGACCTAGGTGTGTAATGTGGCTGGTGAACTAAGTGTGAACAGTTGTGGATGCTTTGTGCATATTGAGTGTTAAGAACTTGTAGAGCTAAGTGCAAGTGATTGTAAGAAGCTTGTGTACATATTGTAAGAAGGCTTTGTGCTCAAACCTAGCTTGGGGAAGGAGGATCTGGTGAGGTGCATGCAGATCTCTTGTCCTATAAGGAGTGGGTTCTTGTGGCTCTGTGCTTGTAGAAGATTGAAAGAAGACAATAAATAAGAGAAGAGTTTGTGGATGCAGCCCCAAACTGGGGTGAACCACGTATATCATGTGTTGTAGTTTCTTTCTGCATTATAGTTGTCATGTTATTGATGTGATTTATTCTTAGTGTAGTGATATATGTTAGATGCATTTGATATAATAGCTTAGTGCTTAGTAATGTGAATGAATTCTAGATATGATCTATTTCTATGTGCTAAATGCCGGATAGATTTTTTGAATACTGCATTTCTCTGTAACTAGGGTTTCGACCTGCGATGTAAATAAGGGTTAAATTCTAATGAATGTTAATTGTTAAGTGCTATGTTAAGGTATTTTAATCACACATATGTGTCCCATATAGGTTTCATACATCTGAGTCCTGCAACACCCCCTGCCTCTACCTCGAGTGAGAATTCATTAGCTTCACAAGTGTTGCTGAAAGGGATAGTAGTTAGGGTTTTGTTGGTGCGTTGTTGAAGCATTGAACCCTAGGTCTGCCCCTATGCCAACAAATGGTTCCATTGTTGGGACCTGAAACTGTGATTGGTGGAAACTGAAGAAAAGAAAGATCTGTGCGTAGATCTGTTGTTTTGGTGCGCAATATTCACTTGACTACGAAGCTCTTTTCTAATAAAAGAAGCCCGATCTGAAGAAAAGAGGTAAGATCTTAAATATTTGTGCTCTGATAAAGGTAAGATAAGTGAAAAATTATGTTTTGAAAGAATGGATCTAGGTATGGTTGATAAATTTTGTCCTAGTCTAAAAACTAGGGAACATCTAGAAGAAAGAAGATTTGATATGAATAGATCTGATAAGAATAGTGAAATACATGTTATTTCTATGCATAGAAAGAATGTTTGGACTAACAAATGGATGCAGGATCCTAGAAAGATTTTTTTGCGGGTTAGTTACTATGATCCCAATGCACAGTATAGGAAAGGTTGGGGGTCATTTAAAAGAAAGAGAAGGTTAAATCTTTGTTATAGTTGCAAAAGACAGGGACATCTTGCTAAGGAATTCCCTGGTAGAGGTCCTATTTGCCTTTGTTGTAAGGCTACTGGACATGAAGTTTTGGATTGCCCTAGAATGATTTTTGATAACCCTATGTGGAAGACTTACCAAGATACCTATGAGTGCTCATGGCACTTCAATAGAAGAATCAATTGAGGTCATTAAGTTTGTTGAGAACAACACCCCATTTACTATTTTTCTAGGAAAAACCTGGATTGAAAAACATCAGATACGAAGGAAACAAGAAGAGGAGGATATGGAACAGAAAAAGAAAGAGCTAAGAGATTTCATGGCTAGGAGAATAGCACACTTACTGGAAGAACAAGAGCACCAATCGAAGCTACTAAGGACAAGAGATATGGATGTCAAAGTTGAAAGAACACAGGAAGACTAGAAACACATGTCTATACAAGAGAGTAGAGAACCTACCCCAAAAAGAGAAGAAGTGTTAATCTTAGAACCCTTGAAAGACCCGCAGTAGCGCGAAGTTACTATGCCAAGAGGAGATAAGAATGATAATAAAAAGAGGAAACCAGTGACTCAGATTACAGGAAAGAAATCTAGAAATCTCAACAAGAAGAAAGCAAAGTTATAAAAGTTACAGGAAGTTCCATGGAGGACTTCACAGAAGGAAGGTTTGCAGAAATGGAACTTCGTCGGGATATTAGAATAGTAAAGATTGGCACTTTGCCGCGGTGAAGAAATATGACCGTTGGAGGCGTCCCGACCATTAGCCCGACGCTCCAGAACGGCTCGAATCGTAGTTATGTCCAGAAGGATCACCATTAGACCATTGGGACCACACCACAATGGATGAAATTGCATTGATTAAGGCATTCCTACCCGTTGGAGGGATCCATTACGATGATTTCTATTTATCCCATCGAGCATTGCACCGTGAACACTTTTTTCAATTGTGATTATTCGAGTTGATTATTACCGCACCATGATTATTGATACCTCGCCACCCGTGCTATTACAGTGAGTGTTTGTTCACTGACCTGAGATATCAGATCTCAAGTGTGCCCGTCAGACAAAATTAGTGCAATAGAAAAAGTCTTCAAAGAGATCCTAATAGACCTCATGGTCGAGAAGGTGATGTCCATAGACATCCATGCCTCATCGAAGAGAGGAGTGAAATCATCCTCGTCGACTGCTCATGGATATAAACCATCCCGAGCTGCGACAGAGAAACGAACGAAGCATCGTGATGACTTAGCGAATGTGAAGCTCATCCCATCTATCCTACCCGACTACATCCCACCTCTAGCTGGCACAGTGAGTCATGATAGCATCCCGAGGGACTTCGAATACACAGTGACCACTGCACACCTCCTGAAGGCAATACACGCAGTGAGACCACAGTTGGAGAGGATTCCAACATTGAAGATCAGTTACTATAACCTGGGAGACTACAAGGACTATGGCATGCTCACACCATACAAGTATTTGACCAAGAAAAAGGGGAATAAGTCGAATATCATCCCCCAGCCATGGACTATGGACATCGCGAGGTCCACTATCCTAAATAGGATGAAGATACCACACTTTGGAAGGCATCAGGAGGTTAACATGTGTGTTAAACTCATGTTGTTTTGCTTCCATGACGATTATCTGTGGTTGGACAAATGCATCACTATAGATACGACATTGATCCATCAGATCACTGGATTAAGCATGCAAGGACCAGACCCACAAGAATTTTATCCAGGGAAGGTTGTAGATCGTGCCCTGGCGCAGAGAATAAAAGATACCTATGGCGATGTGGAGAAGGGGAAGCAAAGATACAACGTAGCCTCCATATAGAATGGCACAATGCACCTAGACTTCCAGTTGATCATTGGTAATCTAGTAAGGAAGAACAGACCCACGCAGGTCACGGGGTTTGTTGTTGACCTCGCGGGAAAATGTGTGGAAGTGCTACAAATGAACTGGGCGAGCTACCTCATCAACCAGTTAGAGAAAGACTTCCACGAAGCTCAAGATCAGGACTACGAGTTCCACTTCAGTTGGCGGCTGATCCTCGTCGCTTTCATTTCTTGGAAAATGTTGGAAGGTGTGACCTTCCCTGAGATTGATCCATCAGAACCCTTAGCTACGAAGTTCACCACGCTCTGGTATTCGAGCGACATGGCGAAACAATGGAAATAAAACATGGTGTTCGACACCTATTACCTGTAGTTGAAGAGGTCTATTAAGTCTTTCCCTCGTATGACATCGAACACCCTAGACAGGTTCAGGCAAATTATGAAGTTCTATGCAGATAGACATTTTATTTATATCACTGCGCGTGGAGACGAACATAAAGAAGAGATTCAATCCTACTACAATCTCACAGAGGAGGACCTGGACGAAATAACTAAGGAATGGCCTACAGATCTTCTTATACTAGTTGACCAGGTAGAACTATTCGAAGTCAACCTCATTGGAAGTCTTGTGGTCACACGCAAAGAGTATGATGCACCTAGCAGTAGCAGGAAGAAAAAGAAGGAAGATGTATAGGAAATAAACAACGCATCAGAAGAGACTGCATCAGATTCACCTAGCAAAGGAGGAAATGATGAAGTAGACAAATAAGAGAAAGAAGGGGAAGAAGACAAGAAGAAGCAGGGTGAAGTAACACCACCTAGGAACCCCCTTGAAGAGGCAGAGACATCCAAGAAAAGAAAGGTTTCCCCAACGAAACCTACATCACAGAAGAAGTCAAAAGCTAGTAAGCCCAAGCTACAGACTGTGCTCATGGTAGATTACATCGACCTCATCATTGTCACTATATCAGATACATCGGAATATATTTTACTTCACAATGAATCAAAATAAGAATCCATGTATGATCGCATTGAAGCAGAGCTTAAAGGAATACAGCAGGCTCTCCATTCAAGCCGCACAGTGCCTATTGCGTCGTTTTTAGCAAGGAACATAGAAGTAGGAGATGAGCCTGCCCAGCTACGCAGGATAGTAGATGCGATAGAGGCTCACATTTGTCGTGTCCAAGAGGAAAAGGAACAGATCACAAAGGACCTAAAGAAAGCAAAAGAGGAAGCCAAAGAACAACGTCAGTTTGCGCAACAGGAAAAAGATGACATCTAAGCCAAGTTTGTAGAGGATAGAGCGCAGATCCAGAAGGAGAAGAAACAATTGCTCGAAAAGAAGATTGGAGTTAAAGAACTAGTCACTAGATCAATTCACTATGTGATGGGCTTAGAACATATGGAAGAATACCCAGTGGAAATTCAAGTAGGGAATCTTGTTGAATCCAGTCAGTAACACCAACAGAGGATAGTAGAACTGGAATTACAGACAGTGTCAAGAACTCCGCAGGAAGTGTGAGATATAAAAGAAGAAACTGTGAGGAGGACAATTGATAGAATCAAGGCATTAGCCTTAGAATACAAATAGTTCAGCAGTCGAAGTGTGCATACCTACAAGCACCGTGTAGAGGCCCTTGATCTCAGGACACTAGAGTCACAACTCTAGGAGGAAAAGCAACATTGCAAGTGCAGTTTAAGCTACTTTCATTGGTCGAGATGATGAAAAGAGCCTAGGATTAGCGCATGGTTTAGAAACATGCCCATGCCATATAGATTAAGGTCATGGAAGTGACCTAGTGAATCCAACCAGTACAGGATGCAGCTTACATACTTTTTGAGGAAATTGAAGGACAAGGTGTAGAACTGGAACAAGTGGTCACTACAGTGGAACAATTCTTGGAAGGACCTGTGACGGAGAAGGTTATTCAAGAGTTCATCGAGCAGGAGGCTCTGGCGAAGCAACAGGTCGAGGCATCTTGAGCCAAGCTCGAGGCATTTGAGGTAGAGTTACCTAGATCAGAGTGACTCGGGATGAGTCACAGGTGAGTGTTAGGGGCCTGTTGGCCCTTGACCAAGTTTTGGATAAATTGGGTCATGTTTGGCCGATTTTTTGACTTTGACAGGCTGGTCGAAGGCGAAGCGAAGATCACGGGATATCAACCCCATTTTTAGGGATTTTTGGGCTTAGGGTTTATGTAACGGGTATGGGATGTCGGCCCATGGGTTTACCCATGTTTAGGCCCATTTTGTAATATATAAATAGATAGATAGGTGATGTAAGAAGGGGTCAGTGTTCTAAGTGAAGTAGTAGTGAATGTTTGTGGCTTAGTGCAGAGCTAGAAGCTTTGTGCATCCTATGTGTTAGGAATTGCAGAGATAAGTGCAAGCGATTGTAAGAAGCCTATGTGTAAATTGTAAGAAGGCTTTGTTCTTGAACCTAGATCAGGGAAGGAGGATCTAGCGAGGTGCACGTAGATATCCTGTTCTATGTGGAGTGGGTTCTTGTGGCTCTGTGCTTGTATAATATTGAAAGAATACATTAAAGAAGAGAAGAGTTGGTGGACGTAGCCCCACACTGGGGTGAACCGCGTATATCCTGTGTGTATGGTTGCTTTGTATGATTGATGTGATTTATGCTTAATTTTGTTATCTTTATGTATGTTAGATGCATATGATATAGTATCTTAGTGCCTAGTGATGTGAATGAATGCTAGATCTGATATGTTTCTATGTGCTAAGTGCTTGGAAGTGTTAGATCTTGTTGAATATTGCATTGTTCTATAATTAAGGGTTAAATGCTAATGAATGTTAACTGCTAAGTTCTCTGTTAAGGTATTGTAATCATAGATATTTATCCCATCTAGGTTGAGGACATATGAGTCTTGCAACCCCCCCCTCTACCTCAGGTGAGACTTCATCTGCTTCACAGGTGTTGCCAAAAGGACTGGTCGTTAGGGTTTTGTCGGTGCATTGTTGAAGTGTTGAACCCTGGGTCTGCCCTTGTGCCAACAAATATCAAGCCCATGCCATTTAGAACAAGGTCATGGAAGTAACCCAAAGACTCCAGCTAGTGCAAGATGAAGCCCGCACACTATTTGGGGAGATTGAAGGACAAGGTGCACTGCTAGAACAAGTACTCACCTCAGTTGAACAGCGATTGGAAGGACCTGTCACCGAGAAGTTCATTCAGGAGTTCGCTGAGTAGGAGGCTCTGGCTAAGGAGTAGGTCGAAGCAGCTCGAGCCAATATCGAGGCATTTGAGGCAGAGTTACCCAGATCAAAGTGACTTGGGATGAGTCACAGGTGCATGTTGGGGGAATGTTGGCCCTTGACCAAGTTTTGGAGAACCTTGGTCACGTTTGACCAATTTCAGGACTTTGATAAGCTAGTCGAAGGTAGAGCACAAGGCGAAGCAAAGATCATGGGATCTCGACCCCTTCTTAGGGAATTTTTGGGTTTAGGGTTTATGTAACGGGTATGGGATGTCGGCCCATGGGTTTACCCATGTTTAGGCCCTTTTGTAATGTATAAATAGAAAGTTAGGCGAAGTAAGTAAGAGAGACCTAGGTGTGTAATGTGGCTGGTGATCTAAGTGTGAACAGTTGTGGATGCTTCGTGCATACTGCGTGTTAAGAACTTGCAGAGCTAAGTGCAAGTGATTGCAAGAAGCTTGTGTGCAGATTGTAAGAAGGCTTTGTCACTAGAAAATTTGGCTCATTTTGCGACGACTATTTTGACGCTCTTGCGACGTTATGTCATGGATATTGCGATGAATCTTGAGTCTCTGAAACATCATTTTATGTCACGTGGCAATTGCGATGAACTTGAATTACTGTCGCAAAAGAGACGACCCAAAGGAATTTATCACAATCGCAACAAAAAAGAAATATCTTCGCTAATATGACAATATAGGCAACCTAAGTGAAACCAACATTTCTTCGCAATTGAGACGACCATTGCGAAGACAAATTTCATTGTTTATATAGAAAATGTGTCGCAACAATCTAAATTTTTGTCGCACTTGAGATGACAACTTTTTTATGTTTATCTAGAAAATACGTCACAAGAATTTAAGTTGTCGTCGCACTTGCATCGCAACAATACAAGTTGTCATCGCCATTGTGACGACAACTTTTTATCGTTTATATGGAAAAATTGTCGCAGTAATATAAGTTGTCGTCGCAACTGAGACGACAACTTTCATTGTTTATATGGAAAAAGTGTCACAGCAATATATGTTGGCGTCATAATTGCGACGAAAACTTTCGTTGTTTATATGGAAAAAGTGTCATGGCAATATATGTTTTAGTCTCAATTGTGACGACAGTTTTCATTGTTTTTATGGAAAAATCGCCGTAGCAATATATGTTGTCATCGCAATTGCGACGACCAATATTTATTTTTAAAAAAAATTAAAAAATTATTTTAGGCTGCAATTTTAATATTAATATTACCATATCCTCCAAGTGGAACATGGTTTCTCCTATAATTCCTTGGATAATGGGGATGGGTCTCAATGCCTTGATAATTTGCATGAGAGGACAATAAATCCCTTAGGCTCTAAATGAATCTTTCGGGGACCTACAAGGGCCATGGACAAGGCCACAAACCACAAAAACATGCCCTATATAAGATATCATTATCATTAGAGTGGTATGTGGATTCCATTAGAAGGTTTTATGCATTAGGGATGGGTAATAGATCCTTGACCATGGTTGGGTCAGAAGTCGAGGGAATTAGGACCTAAGTTAATATTCTTGATCTAATAGGCCATGATTAAGGCCTCAAACTACAACATAGTTTCTTTAAAGTGAATCTTTGTCATATAAGTAGGATATGGGTATAATAATGAGTTTTTTCATAGTAGGAATGGGTCTCAAGGACTTTACCATAACAAAGGGAGGACAATAAGGGCCTTATACCATAAATGGATTTGTAAGGCTCAATATCCATGAACATCACCTTCAACATAATCCCTTTAGAGGAAATATTTGGCCTCCAAGTTGAATATGTGTACCATTATGAAATATTTTTCACTAGGGAC
Source organism: Picea sitchensis (assembly GCA_010110895.2). NCBI lineage: Eukaryota > Viridiplantae > Streptophyta > Pinopsida > Pinales > Pinaceae > Picea > Picea sitchensis. Next base: position 475,344 of record SNQJ01S0000039.1, read on the forward strand.
ATGTGCATTAAGTAATTAGAAATGGTCAAGCGAGGAAAATAAGGCCCTTGGGTCATTTATGAATCATTTATGGATTAAGGGACATAATCAATGCCCTAAACCACATAACATGTTGTCTATAGGGAATCATGAACCTTTGAGTGAGATATGGGCATTGTTATAATATTTAGTGTATCAAGGATGGCTATGAAGGATTTAACCATGGTTGGTGGATAAATCCAAGGAATTAGGCCTTGAAAAAATATTATTGGGTTAATAGGCCATGATTAAAGCCATGAAATACAACATGAGACATTTAAAGGGGATCTTTTGCATACGGGTTGGATGAAGTTTCCATTAAGATTTTTTGTGTAGTAAGGATTTATGTTAGGGCCTTGACCATGATTAGGTGATGAAAATAGGGTCCTTAATCCATAAAGTATGATCAAGGCCTTTAACTACAACATCATCCCTTTATAGGGGATATTTTTCATATGAATGAGAAAGGGTTTCCATTAGGATTTTTTGTGTAGACGGGATGGGTCTTTGGGCCCTGACCATGATTAGGGGATGAAAATAAGGTCCTTAATCCATAAATGAGTGTAAATAGTCTTATGGGACATGGAATATTCTTCAAACAACTAAAAAAAAACTTTTAGAAATTAACTTTGTCCTTAAGCACGATATTGGTACTTTTAGGAGGCTTTACATAAAAGATATGGATCTCACAGATTTGGCTGTAAATATAGCTTTTAGGGCCCTAGTCCATGAAAAAGGTCTCAAACCACCATAGAAACTCAAATGATTGGCCTCTTGGTGGGATATAGGCATCATTAAGAGAATTTGCATACCAAGCATGGGTCTCAAGGATTTGACCACGGTCAATGAAGGAAAAAAAAGGTTGTATGATCTAAATTAGTATTTTAGGGATTATAATATTTAACATATGAATGATATTTGGGAAATATTAGAAAAATTTAGATGCAATGGATTGATTTGGAGACTGTGACCATGGTCATGAGAGAAAATAAAGGGTATTAATATCTAAATGAAACTTTTGATGCTCATGAAACATGCACATGTCCTTGAACCACTACAAAGTTTCTTTCAAGGGGATATTTGGCCTCCAATTGGGATATGTATGACGTTAGGTGGTTTCATGCACCAAGGATAGGTCTAGGGATCATAACCATGGCAAGGAGAGAAAATAAAGGGACTCAAGTCATATATAAATATTTTAAGGATATTGTCCATGAACATGGACTCAAATCACCACATAGGACCTCTAAAAAGGATCTTTTATCTCAAAATGGGATATGGGTTCCTATAGTAGTTTTTTCATACCAAGGATGGATCTTGGTGTCTTGACCATGGTAAAGTAGTGAAAAGAAGAGACATATCAACTAAATGAATACTTGAGGGATCATGGGATAAAATGGGGTCTTAAACCATTACATGCATCCTTCAAAGGGGATATTTAGCCACCAAGTGGGATACATATGCAATTAGGAGAAATTTTTGACCTAGGATGGGATTCAAGGCCTTATCCATGTTAGGATAAAACACACTAGACCTATTTTATATTAAATAACTCCTAAGTGTCAAAATATCCTAACATCCCCCCTTAATAATATCCTAGGATATGTTTGAAGGATTCACAAAGGTGACACAATAGGAGAAGGAAGGAGGCATTAGAGCATATTCCCCCTAATGACAACTTATTAAACTCCTAACATAGATCAAAGTTTGGAAAACTTCACTTCTGTAAGAGACTTTGTGAAAATGTCTGCAACTTGATCTTTTATTGGGAAAAAGATCACTTGAGAACCATTATGATATTTTCCACTCTAGATGGTTATTAAGATATTTCCCATGGTCCAAGGATAAAATCCAATGTATTGTGGATGTTAAAATATTCTTTATGGTTCATGGACCATGCATAGGGTTTGAAACCACCAAACAAGATTTATAAATGGAATCTTTAGCCCAAATGTATAATATTGAATCCACTATGAGGTTTGGCATGATAGGGATTGGTATTTGGGCCCTAAGCATGGTCCAAGGACAATTGTTAGCATCTTAGGGACAACCGTGTAACATTTTTTTAATATATGAATATAATATAATGATTAAAGGATTAAACTATGCTAAGATAGGAGGTCTTACAATAAGAAATTCAAGTCTTAATCTATTATTCTATTTATTTGTTGTGCAAGGAGAAGGTAAATATTCTTACAAATAGGCCATTCATAATTTTGATTGGTTTGGACACTGACAACATTTTCATCACTCATAATGATAGTACAAAATCCATAGGTGGGACATACATGAACCCTAGAAATATTCTTTAAGCACTAGTGATTGTCCTTGGATCATGGTTAAGTCATTGATACCCATACCTAGTGTGCCAAACCTATTAATAACATCCATATTATATTTTGGTGTAAATGTTCCATTTATATGGCTTGGTGTAAATATTGCATTTATGCAAAATTACTATTACTCCCAGTACTGGAAGAAGTTCCTTGTCTATTGCAGGATGAATCAGATTCTTGTAATTCTTTGTGTTGAGAAGGTTAGGTAAGAATGTGAGTAGAAAGGTTAGGATGAGAAATATAGAATCTTATTGCTTAGTTTTTTCACCATGGTGGCCTCATAGCCTAGGTTGGTGGTGATATCTACACTAGATGGTTGTGGTTCAATGGAAATTTTCTCTTACATGACCAATTTTTGTTAAAAGATAAGTCTCATTTTTTTGTTTATGAATATGAAAAATTACTATTACTCACAGTCATAAAAAAATTATGTGTTATGCATGCTATGTGTCATTTTTTTCCTGGTTTTGAATTTAAGTATACAAGGAAATGAAGGAAAATTTCATGACGTAAGAGAAGAAAATGATTTATACCTTTTCGAAAATTTGTTTTGGATAGTGGAGGTGACCACCCTTCAAACCTGCATTTTTCAAATACATTAAAAGGTTAAATGATTGAATAATAGCTAAACATCTATGAGGAAATAATCATGTACAAGTGCAAAGGAAGGCTACTAGGTGGGCTTGAAACAAGAGAACTCTTAGCTAACACATACACAATACATAAGATAAGACGCCATGTAAAACTCAAGTGCACCACTATCTAAGGGAGTTTTAGCCTTTGTAATACATTGTGCAAGAATATTAGATATGAAGTATACCGAATAAAATATCATCTCATGCTTGAGCACCCCATGCATAATCAAAATCCATATTAACCATATCTATCTAGTGCATCGTCTTCCATACAAGAGGTTCAAGAGAATTTCTAAGGCTTGAAGTTCTCATAGGAATGGAGGGAGGCTATGAAGCCTAAGGAAATGGTTGGATGATATGGAGTTCACTATAGTTTAAAATTGCTTAAATATTTATAACCTACAAGGTTACATATAAAATAAATAATTCAATATAGAATATGAAATACTCAAAGAAAATGTGTCTAAACTGAAATATGTGCTCGGGTGGTACAACAACTATTTGATAATATTTATTTCAATAGGTCAATGACAATGTATGGCTTTGATATAAGAGTTTCACATGGTGTATTTTACAAATACAAAACACAATCATAAGACTCTAACACAACTCAATTGACCTTCACTAAAATAGTTAAATAGTAATTAGGCCTTCAAAGTGTTTCAATGTATGGTGATGCAACCCACCATAGAAAACACATGAAGGTGTGAGAGGCACTATGATTCCACTATAAGGGAAGATGAAAGGGTACCTATGGGAAAATAAATCCTCTATCTCCAAGGTCATTCTCAGAACTCATATTGTTCTACAATGTGCCTTAAATGAAGCCATATACCTTCTTTGACTTATGAACCAATCCTTGAATCTATGTAAGATGTTGGTGGGGAAAGTCTTTTCACATAATAATGGGAGCATGGGTTGAGTACAATACTCATGCCATGCAAAGTGTAAGAGTATTACATTCCGCTAGTTATAGGTAATGTCATCCATCATTTTCACCAATGATATCATTGTCATTGACTCTAACATTGTGGGAAGCACTCTAACATTAATTCTCTACATATTTCATGTTTTATTCTCCATTTCCAACCTAATATACCAATTTGGAAATTAACCAAAATCAACATCAAGAAGAGGAAAATTGTATACTTTGGATGAAATATAGTGGTTGTAGGTGAGCATATAGGATAGGGAAGATAACAATTCATCATTCACTATCCATTATATACTCTTTATAT
>SNQJ01S0000039.1:479580-497719 GCA_010110895.2 Picea sitchensis
CATTTTTGCCATTTTTGTATCTATCGATGGTAGAGCTAAGCTCCCGACTGTATAGTCTCAGCAATACTCTGGTTTCATGGTTGTGCCTCTGTGTTTGAGATTTCTTGGTTTATAACAAGCAGTTCCCCCTCTTTTCCATCTTTTTTCGTCTGTTACCTGAGGATTCACAGTAGTGCAGCTGGTTGCAACAAAGGATTTGTTGTGGCGTTGTCGTGCCCTCTGGTTTTCATGTGTTCGAATGTAAAAGGATTTTGCGTTCGAGCTCATTTCTTCTTTAATCTGTTGCATACCGGATGTCTGTAATAGATCATTGCACTCTTCTTGCGTAAATCTTCCACCTACTCGCCTTTACTACAACTCACTGCTTGGAGTTTATCAAGACCTCACTCTGTCATGCGTGCCTGATCTGGTTTTTGAAGTTGGATTTATGCTGTTCGGAGTCTTCCTCCATTTGATCACCCCTTAAAATAAACCGTGACATTAAATCTGATGGGCTTCGGGCTCTGCTCCTGCTAGCAATCCAGGAGTGACTTCCGAACGCCAACAAGTATGTAGAATTTTTCCTTACACGTTTGAGGGCAATGCCTCTACATGGTATTTCACCCAAAAACCTCACACCATTGTATCTTGAGACAGATTCTAAACCTGTTTCCTAGAGAAGTTTGGAGATGATAAATCTCCTGAAGTCTTAGTCATGGAACTCTCCATCTTAAATATGGACCCTAAGGAAAAAGTAAAATATTTTAACCAAAGGTTCCTCATGTTAAAAAACGAAATCCCCACTGATTCAATACCCGCAAAAAGCCTTATTGTGGAATATTACACTAAATCTCTACACAATAATATAGCAATTTGGGTTAAAAGGTCTAAGAAGTCTATGTTACTGGAAGCCTTTGAGGAGGCAAGCCAAATAGAAAAATATATTTTGAGCTTGAAAGATAATCTTAGTAATGAGGAAGAAATAACCCCATCTTCTAAGAAGAAAATAGAAATTCTTACTAGGCCGCCCCAAACCAAAACCCAATCAGAAACTTCAGACTTAGAAAGTTTACAAAAGTTCATCCAAAAATTATTGAATCAAGTCGTAGACATGAGGAGATTGGCTGAAGAAGCATCCTCGAGCAAATTAATTTATAAACCTCTTTTCAGAAAACCTTTTCCCCCCAACCGGCCAAATCCAACCCCTGAGGGTCTGAATTTTGAAATCTTACAATACGCTTTACAAACTATCCTTGAAGCACATGATAACTTAGTTTCCCCTGAGAATTTTGAAGATGTGGTTGAAGAAGAAGTAGTTGAAGAAGAGGATTCATCTCCCAATGTCTTCGGACATTTTTCCGACGGTATTTTTCAAGCCAATTTTGAAACTGTCCATCCTTACAACACCATAAGAAAAACACAAAGTAAACCCTCTTTCAAAATAAGTACTAATGTAACTCCGAAACAATTGAAACAAGATGAAACAAAACAAAATTTAGCAGCCCCAGTTTTAGAGTATGATTTGATTGAAGACCTAAAGAAACTCAGGGCTAATATTTTTTTTTACGAACTTTTGAAATTCCCTCCTCTTCTGCAAAAAATGCTTCAGAATATCGCAGAAAATAGTAAAAAACAACAATCTAAACAACAATCTAAACAACAAGAAAATTGCAGAAATCAGTTCTAAAACAACTCAAAAGATCCCTGCTAAAACAACACCTGAACCCCCAGATAAGAGGGATCTCACTAAAAAAACTGTATCAAATGTAGATAAATTAATTTCAAGGACAACAACTAAAAATCAGCAACATTTTGTTGTTAATACTCGCAAAAATGTCCCACCTTTCTTGTTAACTTTTGAAATTTTCAATAGAAATGTACATAATTGCATGGTATATTCTGGTGCATCATCAAATGTGATGCCCTTGTTTTTTTTCCAAAAAATCAACGCTGAAGTTCATCCTTCTAGTCTTAAAATCATTCAGCTTGATCGGACGAATGTTAAGGTAATTGGTGAATTAAAGAATGTGCTTGTTAGGTTATCTTGTAATCCTAAAGTTCACCAGATTATTGACATCATTGTTGTTGACATCCCTAAAGTCTATGGTTTATTTTTTAGCAAGGATTGGTCCGAGAAACTACATGGTTACTTTGCAATAGATTGGTCACATTTATGGCTGCCAGAAAATGGAAAGCCAAACAAAATTAGGATTAACCATGAACGTTACCTCAAGCACACCGTGGCAGATTTGAATGATGCTAATGAACCATTTACCACTTCTACTAATTCACTTGAAATGCAGGGAATGAACACCTTCTTCGGTAACTTCATGGTCGAAACTTCCCCCATCACCGATCGGGAACAACAGTCAGAGCTCATGACACGTACTCAGTCAGCAGTTTTACCGAATGTGCCAAACACTGTCGACGAAGCTCAGATATGATCACTTTACTTTGATGGATCCAAATCCAAAGAAGGAGTTGGTGTAGGATGTGTACTCATCGATCCGGCAAGTAATAAAACTTTTATCGCCTATCGATTACAATTTGAATGCACCAACAACACCGTCGAATACGACGCACTTTTGCAAGGACTCAGGAAAGTTGTAGATATGGACGTAAATAACTTAATGGCATTCGGTGATTCAGAAATTATGGTCAGATAGGTAAGAAATTCCATACAATGCCTATCACCACACCTGAAAAGTTACCAAACTGAGGTATGGAATCTAATGCACAAATTTTCAGCATTTAACATCAATTCCATTCCTAGATTAAGCAATTTTGAGGCTAACTTATTGGATAACGTCACTTCTAAACTTTTTCCCACAGAAGGTCTTTCTTTGAATGCATTTTCGATTGAGTTATTGTTCAGACCATCGATCCTAGACAACGTCACTAATTGGAGAGTGTTTGATGATGATCAGCAGATCATCATCTTTTTGCATATGGAGGACACCTTCCAAGGTGAAATTATTGATGAAGGCACTCACGATGAAAATCTCCCCAATTTCACGGTAATATCAGAGCCTAGGTCTCCCGAATCGACATCTGATCTGGTAAATTCTATTCCTAAATCCGTGGTAAGACTAGAGAATTTTTATTATTTGCATGATAAATTCAGAAATTCGGTAAATTGTAAAACGAACAGTTCTTCATTGACTCGTGAAATGGTAAATCTAGGGACTAAATATAATCCACAATATATAAATCTGGGAATGGGATGCTCTGAGCAAGAATAGTCCGCTTTTATAAAATTGTTTAAAGAATTCAAGGATGTCTTTGCTTGGACATATGATTATTTGAAAACTTTTGACCCTAATATAATACAACATATCATCCCCATGAAACCCCAAACTCAACCTTTTCAGCAAAAACTGAGAAAGATGCACCCTAAGTTGGAACCAACTGTTAAGAAAGAACTAAATAAATTATTGAATGCAAAGATAATCTTCCCAGTGAGACACACACAATGTGTGTCTAATATGGTTCCTATAAGGAAGAAAAGTGGTAAAATTCGACTCTGTGTCGATTTTCGTAACTTGAACCGAGCGTCTGACAAAGACAATTATCCTTTTCCTCCAATGGACCAAATTCTTTAGCAGGTATCTAGTTTTAAAAGACTATCACTGCTAGATGGTTTTACGGGATACAACCAAGTCCTCATGTCTCCACTAGACCAGTTAAAAACCACTTTTCGTACCCCATGCGGCACTTACGCCCACAGGAAGATGCCTTTTGGGCTTATAAATGTCAGGGCCAATTTCCAGAGAGCAATGGATATTGCTTTCTGTGGTCTCATAAATCAATCTGTATTGTTCTATCTTGCTTACATTACTGTTTTCTCCAAAAACAAGAAAGATCACTTGTCTCACCTTAGGTCTGTCCTACAACAATGTCGCAAGTACGGCATATATCTAAACCCTAATAAGTCAATCTTTGTGGTGGAACAAGGAAAACTTCTTGGATTCATAGTATCCAGTGACGGGATGATCATCGATCCCAAAATAACTCAAGCCATTGCCAAACTTCCTCCCCCTCCTCCAAAAAATCTATGCAATCCTTTTTAGGCCAGATTAATTTTGTCAGAAGGTTCATCTCAAGTTTCTCAGAAATGGTAAGGCCGTTGCATAATTTAATTAAAAAGGATGTTTAGTATCATTGGGGACCACAGGAAAATAAATCCTTTGACTCCATCAAAAAATCCATAGTGGAAGCCCCTTCCTTGATGAGTCTTGATTTCTCACAATATTTCACTCTTTACACTTTCGCCTCTGACCGATCTTATGCTTCTTTGTTGACCCAAAAGAACATTTAAATCAATGAAATCTCCATCGCCTTCATGAGCTCATCCTTCAAAGGAGCAGAGCTTAACTACCTGGTTTTAGATCAACATGCTTATGCAGTTTTCAAAGCACTGAAACATTTTCGATCATATTTGTTGAAATCCATAACTAAAGTCATTGTGCCTTATCCTGTTGTCATAAACTTGTTAGTAATAAAAAAAATTGGGTGAAAAAAGGGCAAATTGGATGACATCGTTACAAGAGTATGACCTCAAAATTACCCCTACACAAATTGTCAGAGGTCAAGGCCTATGCAAACTAGTGGCCGATTGAGTTGAAGAACAACAAAGACAAATTGATGTCCCAACTATAAATCAACATAATGAAAGTCAGATCTATTGTACACAAGTTGTTTCTAATTCTTGGTTTGATGATATTAAGTTTTATCTAACACACGGTTCTGCTCCTTGCCATCTCGATCCAAAAAATAGAAGAGAATTAAGACTAAAATCTGCACCTTTCCAGTTGGTAAATGGCGTATTATTCCGTAAGAATTTTGATAATGTCATCATGTGTTGTTTGGAAAGAGATGAAGCAAAGAACGTATTATCTGAACTGCATGCAAGTGAAGCTGGTGGGCACTTTGGTGGAGACACCACTGCTCACAAGGTATTAATAGCTAGGTACTATTGGCCCAGGTTGTTCAAATATGCCCATGCATTATGTCATAAATGCATAATCTGCCAAAAGGTTGTTGGACGAGTACAAAAGGCAGCATTCCCTTTGAAGCATGTTTCAGTAGATTCACCTTTTCAGCAGTGGGGTCTTGACATCATAGGGCCAATTAACCCCACTTCTTCACACCAACATAAATACATCATTACAGTAACAGATTATTTTACTAGGTGGTCTGAGGCTGCACCACTGAAAGTGGTAAACCCTAATCATGTGATATCTTTCCTTGACACAAATATCATTACTAGATTTGACATTCCTGAATGTTTGGTTTTCAATAATGTTTCTTACTTTTCATCCCTTGATATGAGTGATTTTGATTTGGAGAAAGGGATCAAACTTAAGTATTCTGCCATCTATTACCCCCAAGTAAATGGCCTAGCAGAATCAACGAATAAAAATTTGATCAAGATCATCAAGAGGACAGTTTCTGAAAACCACAAGAACTGGCACAACGCACTTTTTAATGCACTCTGGGCCGATATGGTGACTCCAAAAACCTTTGTTGGTAATTATCCTTTCTTTATCGTCTATGGAAGAGAATCAATTCTCCCTCCTCATGTTCTGCTTCCCTCTCTGCAATTATCACAGAAAGTTCAGGAAGAGCATTGCCCTCCTCTTGAAAGTCAAATTAATGCCTTGTTGAAACTAGAGGAAGTAAGAGCACAAGCGAAAGAGAGACTGGATCAGCATCAGCATATTGTGAAAGGTTGGTTTGTTTCAAACTCTGCTTCAGATAGAAACTTCGAGGTAGGATATTTGATTCTCAAGTGGGATAAACCTCACGAAGGGAAAGGGGAACACACCAAGTTTCATAACTTATGGTTGGGACCTTTCGTAATCGCTGCAAAATTAGGTCCCGACTCTTTCTATCTACGAAGTTTGTAGGGACATCCAGACACCTTCCCGGTGAATGGCCAAGCTCTCAAGAGGTATTTTTCCTGATAAATTCAAGATCCACCTTTGTACATAATTTTTCTGTTTTGATTTATTTTTGTTTTCTGATTTTTAGTTCTTTTCATTTTGTTTGCTTTCGCTGCTTTCTGGTTAAACCATGCCTGTGTCACCTTTTAGTTCATGAAGGTAAACCATAATGCCTCATTATGAAGCTACAGTCAAGGTCTGTGAAAGCATCAATGTTGTAATTTCCTGAAACGCAAACTAGCTAAAAATGTTTTCTGTTCAAAATAAGTTTCATGGTTTCACTTTATAAATATGAGCAGACGTGACCATCATCAAAACTCTTTACGTTGTCCCTTCTTTTAAAGAAAGCAACTCAAGTATGCCTTCCTATCCTCGAAGAATTGGTTTCATCGTAAAACTAATTTCATATCATAATGAAGGTTGTCAAATGAAAGAATTAAAGGCTGGAAAATGTCCAGTGTTCCTAAGACTGAAATTTTCAGCATCAGCCCGCTCTTCTGAATGTCATTAAATTTATGTCATATTGTAAATAATTTCTCAAGAGTTGTGGGAAGTGTTTGTAAATGCGTTGAGATATTGAACAGGTTTGTTGGAAGTGAGTAAATGCATGCATGATTCCAAGACAACTTCGTCGGGGTACTGAACAGGCCCGCTGGCAGCGAAGCGATGTCGAGTTCAAGAAAATTGTCAGGTGTAAATTTTGACATTAATTATCAACGCCCTTCATGTTGAATTGAAACTTCTTAGACAGGGTAGAGGTGTCAGAGTGGGTTAATTTTCATCCCTGTCCAGGCTATAAAAACCTGCTAGCAGAAGCCTCCCTGTCAACAGTATCAGAGCCATTGGCTTAAAATATTGTTTCTCTCGTAATTAAAATTTGTCACTAGATTTCATTTGAACAGGAAGATTTCTGAAGCTGGACTGTGTAATGTTTGTTGGAATTTGATTAAGATTCTTGGTGTCCTTCATATGTTCTCTGATGTGTAACCATTATAAACAATCCCAACATGAACTCGTCGGTGATGTAGAGATAACTGCTTCTCCCAGTAAGTCGCCATTGTTGGTAGCCCTACATGATTTTTGTATTTTTCAAGTGACAAATGACAATTCCTGTAGCTGCCTACACCTGATCCTGTAAATATTTCTATTTGAAGATGACTATTCATTTGTAAAAGGGATGTTTTGATTATTACTGCTTATTTTTATCTTGCGTTTTTGTGCTTCATTCATGACTGAAAGCATGAATGAAGCATTAAAACTTTAAATCGTATTGAAATTTAATCTAAGGCTTGGTCCTAAAAGGGTCAATGTATTTAAACCTCTTTTAATGAATGTTGTTCTGCTTTGAGCTTATCATATATCAATGAAATGGTTATTTTGAGTTGTTCTTGGATTGAAATTTATATCTTGGATGCTTTGTATACCAAGAATCAATTGGCAAATGGATTATAGGCTTGTTTCATTTAAAATTCTTGGTAAATCGACTTTGGTTTTAAATTTTCGATATGATTTTAGCTTTTAAAACACATCTTCTCCTAACCTTTGCAAATTGACTTCACCCATTACATTTGATGAAAATTAAACACACCTGGAATGTACCCTATACTTTGTTTCAGTTGTCAATTTGAATCGACAGATCCCTCATTACGAGCTAGGGTTTTGAGTTACGCTCTATACTCAAAGCATTCATTACCTGAAACGCTCAATTTTTATGGCTTGAAACCCCTTATGCTCACATTATGGTCTCATTGGGGTGACTTCTAGTTTTACTCCTTTGTTTTTGGCTTAGAATTTCCCTTGTTGTTGCTACCTCTTAATCCCACAGCAAGTTCTGGTCACCTTCGTGACTATCTATTCAAACCCTTATGGCCACGGTCGTCCGAATTGAGCCAAATGGCTCCCAAACTTTGTTGTTGTATGATTATGTGAGTGAAGATCTAAAGATTCTAGGTTGGGATGTGTTTATTAGGAAATTCTATGGTTATAACTCGCAAGTGGCCAAATATTTCACCCTTACATTTGATGGATGCAAAGCTAAGGTGGGTGATATCAAGTTGGAGATCACTGAAAAAATTCTGAGTGAAGTAACGGGCCTCCCCCTCACTGGTCAAAAATGGTTTAAAAACTCAAAGTTGGACGAGGTACCATGGATTTTGTTCGTCACCTCTCGATAAATTCAATGTTGTGATAAAGGTATTCTTATTTCCTTACTCAAGGTTAGATGGCATGGTTTGTTGGCAGTTTTAAGACAATTTGTCACCTGTGAAGGTTGTTTTGGCATGGTGTTCCTTTACCAAATAAGACTGCTCATGCATTTTATCGGTTTCCAATTAAACATGTCATTTTACTTATTAAGAAGTTTGTATAAAATGGCAAAGAGGTATAAGAAACAGAGCTTGGATTCAAGCCTTTTTCACCATGTGTTGATTAAATTATTGGTAGTTCATCATTTGAAAATGCTAGGTGAAGATTGGGACAGTTTCATAGCCCGTAATTGTTTCATTATAGTAAACCCTCTAGAGACTCTTGTAATGGATAATATGATGATAGAGAAGCCTCTTATTCCCTCCAATGACATGCCATATTTCTTGTGTGAAAACCCTTTTGAAAGGGCATTGCCCGATCATCCTTTGTGTGAGCAATAGGATTCTAGTTCTAGGCTTATTAAAACTCTTGAGAGTGAACAAATTGTTTTCCCTAATCCCATTGCAATAACCAACAACAAACATCTGTGCAAACAGTCAAAGAAAAATCAAGAGATAGGTTTTCATAATAAGAGGCATGGTCGACTCATTTCAAGGAGTTTGCGAAATAAATCCAAAACTCATGTGAGCTCGATCGATTCGATCGAGATCCATGACGATTCTGACTCCGAGATCGAAAGGTTTCTGGCACAAGAAGATCTGAATTTCTCTAAACCAAATCAACCATTCGATTATCTGGATAATCTCCCACCATGTTTGAAAGACAACAAGGAATTTACAGGTATCAAAATCGGTCAAAGGCCGACGATGGATAGTGGTAGTGTTTTAACACATAGTCAAGTGCTTTCTCAATCGATTTCCCCTTGCGAAGTTTGTTTACATTGGATAGGTCAGTATTACACAGACATCCTCATCCTTCAAGCAAAGATCAAGGCTCTTATGGATCAAAATGACTCATTGACAAATGAAAACTATGAGCTCAAAATCAATGCACAAAGACAAGGAAAAGGACAGGCAATATCATAATTAAAAACGTTGACAGTTTCAAGGCTATGATCAACTCTGAGATATTGTAATTCAATTTTTTGTTATCAGTTGAATGGTAAGATTGTTTTTTATCTTAATTGTGTTTTTATTGTTATTTTTCTAATCAATCTAGATTGATTTGGATTTTTGTTGCTAATAATAACACTGGCTACAGAATCGTGAGATTCTGTAGCCAAGTCAATTCTCATATAAAATTTGGAAAATGTTAGTTAAATAAATATCTAATTTGCTCATTTCGCTTTTCTTTCAGGATAGGATGTATCTTGTGGTGATCTCATAAGATGGAGAATGTTGGACGTAGTTAATTAGCCATCTCTTTTGGCTTATTTTGTAAATCAAAAACAAAACTTTTATAATTTTGAAGATATAGTGTGATATTGAGTGGTTTTTAGACCCTCTATCTTTGGAACTTTTAGATCTTTTTGAGATCCGATCCAATCTTAGAATATAGGATGTTTAGATTACATGAACTCTTTAAATACTCTATATTTTGTAATGGAAATCATCTTGGCTGAGAGCAAGAGATGGACTAGTGATTCTAGAACTTAATGAAACAACATTTATGCATTTTGGATTTAGCCTTTTGTTTATAATATTGTCATTTATGTTTTGTTAATCCCACTACATGTATAGGTATGATATCTTTAGATTAAATTATCTGTGATGTGAAAGATGTTATATTATAAATATGATCTATAATTTGCTTCTCAAAATATATATGATGTGATCATATCTCCAATTAAATTGATTGGATTTATCTTTGAGTTTTAATCAGATGATGAAATACATAGATTACTTTCAGGTTTATCTTACTGTAATCATGTGCAATTATGAGATCACAAGTTTATGTTTGTGTTTCCTCTTCTGTCATTGAAACCTAAGCTGCTAATACAGGTTTTAAATTTATTTAGAATAGTCACAAGGTTCCTTGCATATTTATCTCTTGGACATGACAGTTGGATGTTCTCCACTCATGCAGATGCTTGGATACACCTCACTAACTCACTAACAGGTTAGCTCCTTTGTATTTTTCCGTCATTTACTTATCACTGAAACTAGAATGTATGGTTCAGCTTTTGACTATCCACGCGTTTATGTTTCATTGTATTTTTTCCATATTAGTTTAGATTTATAAAGGAAAAATAAAAAAAATGTTTTTATGTGTTTTCTTTATCTGCTTCCTAGAAGCAATCATTTTTCACATTTTTTTTCATAAGTTTCGATTAAAACTTGCAGTTTGTAAATCATCTACATAAGTAATATTTGTATATCTTTTGCTTAAATATATCTACAACAGTTACATTATATATATATATATACATATATATATATATATATAGTGTTCAGTAATTAGATAGTTATTTCTTTCTTTTATTTGTTTCTCTTAGGACTTTTAGATTGGTTAACGGAGCCATTAAACCCGTTAGAATGAGTTACACCAAAAGGCTTGGGTTATTTAGACAACCTTGGACCAGATTCATTCTTCCAGTTGACGGACGATCAATTTCGCCCACCAACAAATGGCGCTAGAAGGAGGGCCTGAATACAATTGATGGCACGTGGAAGTCGCAAGACTCCTCCCCCACACACTCGCTCCCCTATAGTAACATGGAGTCATTATGACAACAACGTTACTTCTGAAACAACAACTACCTTGAACGAAAATCCCCAGATCCTCGTTGAGCCAGTAACACCAAACCCTCAAGGGTTTGACATACAATAAATTGTTCGTCGGTCACTTTTAAGGACACACAATGCTTTGGCTCATATCAAGAAACCTGGTAGGCCACTAAATCTATCCTTGGATTTCTCTGATATCAGAGAAAAACTTGAAGGAAACTTGAAAACCTTTTCCCCCCAACCGACCAAATCCGACCCCTGAGGGTTTGAATTTTGAAAGCTTACAATACACTTTGCAAACTATCCTTGAATCACATGATAACTTAGTTCCCCCTGAGAATTCTGAAAATGTGGTTGAAGACGAAGTAGTTGAAGAAGAGGAGTCATCTCCCAATGTTTTCGGATATTTTTCCGATAGTATTTTTCAAACCGCATTTGAAACTGTCCATCCTTACAACACCAGAAGAAAAACACAGAGTAAACCCTCTTCCAAAATAAGTACTAATGTGCCTCCGAAACAATTGAAACAAACTGAAACAAAACAGAATATAGCAGCCCTAGTTTTAGAGTTTGATTTGAATAAGACCTAAAGAAACTCAGGCTAATATTTATGTTTACGAACTTTTTAAATTCCCTCTTCTTCTGTAGAAAATGATTCAGAACATCGTATAAAATAGTAAAAAACAACAATCTAAACAGCAAGAAAATTGCAGAAATCAGTTCTAAAACAGCTCAAAATATCCTTGCTAAAACAACACCTGAAATCCCAGATAAAAGGGATCTCACTGAAAAAACTGTATCAAATGTAGATAAAGTAATTTCCTAGAAGCAATCATTTTTCACATTGATTTTCGTAAGTTTCGATTAAAACTTGTAGTTTGCAAATCATGTACATAAGTAAGATTTGTATATATTTTACTTAAATATATCTACAACAGTTACATTATACATATGTACATATATATATAGTGTTTAGTAATTAGATATTTATTTCTTTCTTTTATTTGTTTCTTTTAGGACTTTTAGATTGGCTAACGGAGCCATTAATCCCGGCGAAACGTGTTACACCAAACGACTTGAGTTATTTAGAAAACCCCGGAATGGACTCGTTCTTCCAGTTGACGGACTGTCAATTTCACCCACCAACAGTATGGCTAACATCTAACTGAGATATATTTAGAGTAGGTAAAGGTAAAGAATAACCTGGTAACATACTGGGCACTTATCACTCCTTTCCATCCACTCAAGGATACATGTAAGATGAAAATGGTGTTCACATTTTGTAAGTATCTTGGGATTCTCCTTATCGTATCCTGCCATAAGATATCAATTTCAAATATTAACTAATGACATGTTTAAAGTTTACAGATGAATGATAAAAACTTGATCCACCCATAAAGGAGAGGACCTAATTTCAAAACAGCCAGAAAAACATGGAGCTTCCTGTCATAAATAGCAAAAGCCAAGACTAAATGCAACTTAATCATGACTACATGCAGGAATTAACTAGTCTATTTAAATAACTGAACAGTTTATTTAGGTGATGAAAACTGGAAGAATGTCAAATCTCGCTAACACGATTGGATTTTGAGGGTTTCATTCTTTAAGGCGGCTAAAGTTCAAAACTCGCAGTAGTTGGGAGGAGACACCCAAAAAACTCCATCCGTGTTAAGGGTTGATGTGGACCAGGCCAAGTGCGATCGTCGGGTGATTTTGACGGATTAGATGCCCCCGGGTTGTGGGTTCTTAGACCACAGGCTAGTCCTGCAGGTCATGGACATGCTAGCAAACAAAAAAAAGATCAGAAATGGAAGAATGTACTAAAAATTGGAGGCAAAAAAAAAAGATGTCTACAATGAAGTATTGAACCCAAAACAAGAATAAAATAAGATATATATCTTTTGCAGGTCATCCTTGATTTTCCTTATATCAATAACAAAGGCATAGTGGTATCCATTAAACTTTCACCAACCCTTCAAATAGTTATGCCAAGAAAAGAAAGCAAGCAAAACCTCACTGCACAAGCCAAAATAAATAAGATATTAATCCTACATAAAACTAGGCCACAGTCCAACCACGGATGAAAAAGGAAGGGATTTCCCTTCGTGATAAATCTCATGGACCCCTCACTCACCCCATAAATCCTTTATTCTGCAGCTTCTTTTCTTTATAAAACATGAATTGTTGTAATGTTTTAATGATTAATTGTTGCTTTTTCACTGTTTCCTTGGGTCCTTGTTAACTTTTCTACACTCTTTCTTCTCATTGTCATTCTGACTTCTATGACTTCTATAACCATCCTCCAGATCAAACAAAACATTAATCTAAGACACAATTTCCAATTCCCCATCTACAAATGCAACATTTTTGTTGAAAAGCCTAATTCAGCCAACCTTCATAGCAGAAATAGGTCTCATTGAAAGTCAAGTTTATGAAGGCCATAACATCCTTAGTATGGAACTTATGAAAAAGATCTACACATGATATTTAAATAATCTAGAGTAGATAAACAATTTAGCTTTACATCCTCTTGGGAAGGAAGTAAATAAAAGGTCTGGAAATCTCACACGATGAGATAATCCACATCTATAAAGATGGCCAACAATATGAGTATGCCACATTAGTTTCTAACAGATTACATGAAAAGTTGTGGAGGCTTAAAACACAACATTGGAGTCTATTTTAGGAATTCATACTTTGTTGCAGTCATCTTACATTGGCATGGCAATATCATGTCAACATTGGAGAATGGATGTATGCAGTTTAAATTGCCTTGGTGGTTCTTAGCTGTCACCAAGTCAGAAAAACCATTTTTATCTTACCAACAGTTATCCACGAGGAAGATTGTATTGAAAATATAAGGATAAGACCCCAGAAGAACTCCATCTCCAGTCACTAGGTTTCTTCTAGGCACCTGCAACTGGTTCAAGAAAATCATTTCTATATTTAGTTGTTTAACTACTAGGGAAATATTTCCATGTTACTAGAAAACCTATTTCGTTGGATAATGGAAAACTGGATTATTTGTTCACTAATTTGCAATCAACAACTCTCATGAAAGATGTAGTAGTCATTCACCTAGCCAATGAATTTGAATGGAAATTTAATGGATAGGATTGGAGCACTTCCTATTGCATCATATATTAGGAGGGAGTATAGATTAGGATGTAGACTCTGCAAACGTTTAAGACCAGACAAAAACTTGGGGAATCACCATGGAAATTTCATATGTATGGAAAAAATACGCACTAAATGACCTAGAGCCAAACACGCTCGCAGGACTCCTATATAGCTAGCAAATTTGATCAAGTAATATGGAGTTGACAAACGTGAAGGCTCTCACCAGGGTTTCCAGCCACAGGACCTTTGCAAAGAACTTAGAACCAGAATTATTTTGGGCAAGAATCCCCATAAACTAACAGAGGTAGTGGTTGTAAAGAAACCATCTGACTCTGCATGTAAATATGAAATCAATCTTCACGTATGAATCAATCCTGGCACAATAGATCATAGGCAAAAAATATAGGAGTTGTAATCATAGAAATTAATCCCCACCTCAAACAATAACAAGAAAAGGGTTTTCAGGTATAAGACAATGATGATGATGGATGAGGGTAAAGGTTAATCACCTAAGGCAATTGTTTAGAAAAAATGGCCCTAAGGCTTGAGACTAAGAAATAAAGAAATTATATTAATGTCCACAATATACCAGCAGCACCAAGTAAAGATACACAAAATTAAGTGAGAACTACAGCTTATAGTTTTGTGCTTTTCATCGATTTGGTCACATGTAATTAAGCTTTCCCAAAATGAAACCCTGATTATTATTCGAATACTAGTTATTTGCTAAATACAATTTCAATTCCCAATGATCATATTTCCCCCTTCCCACCTATAAATAGGAATACAGAAAATTGGAATTTCTATGGACCACTCCCCCTCCAAATTCTTCCTTACTACCATCTTAATATGTCAGGGCAATATTTTCCACAGAACAGACAATGGGACATATTTCTTCTTACACAAATCCAATAAGGTTATTACCCTCCTATGCAAAAATGACTTCATATACCTCTTTGTTATAGATTTCACATGGTACAAAAGGGATGCCTTCTTCATTACATAAATTTTAAGAACTTTGTTATCAAAGGTTGACATATCCACAAACTACGCTAACTGGATGCATAGAATGAAAACGTCTTGTATGGTATTGCCATATTCACCTCTAAATCAGAGATAGGTTCTAAAATTTATTTTGGGACTATAAAGTGGACTGGCAGTCACTAAGGTCTCTTCTTAAACATAAAACTCTTCATCAAAAATATTTTTTCCCCGTGTTACCGCTCAAACTCTCATCCATTGTGTAAAATTCCCAATCCAAAGGTGAAAATCTAAGGGCAACTTGGAGGGACTATCCAATGTCACCACAACAACCCACTCCCACTCTTTAGGTTGGTTCTTCTCCAACTCAAGGGGGTCTTCACTAAGGTAGTATTGCTAAATCTTAGGCAATAAAGGGCTCAAGGTGAGATGAAGAGTGTCTTTAGAAAAACAAGTATTGCAAAATAGGTTTAAAAAAGAATGATGGGAGAATCAAGACTAGTCTCAAGTCTATTGGGCAAGTGGAGTCAAGAATCGGTTACCAAGGGAAATAGCTATGGGATTGAAAGTGAACATAGCCCTAATAAAGGATCTACAAAACATTTATCTTTCTTCCCACAAATATAGAAAATTACTTGTAGGAATTATTGATGAGGAAAACCAACAATGCATGTATGAAGGTATGTATACAAATGGACAACATAAACATAGCAGAAAATTTGAATTAAGACAAAGCATGTTACATTATATTACCATCCATAGACACAAAGATAAATAAGAGGGAATGAGCCACGATTAAAGTCTTCTTAACAAGGGACCTATCTTCCTAATTAGGAATAGATGTTACCCATATCATTTCAGCCATTCAAACATCCTTGATGCAAGTGACCTCAAACATTAGTATTCAGAAATATCAACCCCAAGAACATATACCAAAAAATTAAAAAGCTTCCATGTTTCCATTGCCTTCAATATCTTCAACAACAACTCAAAGGGGAGAGCTCCCCAAATCCAACCATACATCAAATGGAGAGAGCAAACCCTTATATAGGTTTTAGCTATATCTCCTCAACAATAAAGAAGTATATGTTTTCCTAGATCCATTAGTTCTCCAATGAATAACAATAAAATATTATTCTCAACCACCTCCTTACTAAAAGTAGTACTGAGTTATTGAGATCCATATTCTTCTCCAAGAAGAAACAATAAAATATCCAAGGAAAACAATACAATAATGCTATTCATGCCATGGGAATTGTAAGAGTCCTACATTCCGCTAGTTATAGGTAATGTCATCCATCATTTCCACCAATGATATCATTGTCATTGACTCTAACATTGTGGGAAGCACTCTAACATTAATTCTCTGCATATTTCATGTTTTATTCTCCATTTCCAACCCAATATACCAATTTGGAAGTTAACCAAAATCAACATCAAGAAGAGGAAAATTGTAGACTTTGGATGAAATATAGTGGTTGTAGGTGGGCATATAGGATAGGGAAGATAACAATTCATCATTCACTATCCATTATATACTCTTTATATCCTTGAGAGACAAATATAGTTATTTTAGGAAATTCTTAGAAAGAATACAATAGATCAAGCTCTTTCTATCCACACTAAAGAGAACTAGAGAGAATAATATATCTAAGGGACCATAAAGTACATAAAGTGAATATATTCCTTATGTTTCATGTTGTAGTGGAAGAGAGCTCCTTAGCGATCGTAGGATGAATTGGATTCTTGTAATGCTTGGTGTTGATAAGGTTAGGTAAGAATGTGACTAGAAAGGTTGGGATGAGAAATATAGAATCTTATTTCTTGGTTTTTTCACCATGGTGGCCTCATAGCCTAGGTTGGTGGTGGTATCTACACTAGATGGTTGTGGTTCAATGGAAATTTTCTCTTACATGACCAATCTCTTGGANAATACTTTCAAAGTTACATATATCATGTCACAAGATTTTGGAAGTTGCATCATTAAGAGAAGCTAAAATTATCATTAAGTGTATAACAAAATTACATTCACAAATATATACAAGCCATAGAAATAGCTTTGTGTATATTATCAACTATATAATGTACATCTAACTGTCTTATAAAATTATTACATGACATCATGAATTTCTTTTAGTCTTCTTTTTTTCTTTCCATTGCTTAAGCAAATCATCAATGTCCATGTCTTCATTTACTGGGTGTTCTTCAGCAGATGATGTTGTTTCAGTCCTTTCACGCTGAGTACGTCTGGTCTTATACCCATGGCGTGGATGCTGCTGTGAGGAGCCATCACCTAAAAAAATAAAAAATATTTAATTTATATGGCCAATTTTTAAATAAGGTTGAAGTAGTTCATTATTATTGAAAACAAACTCTGCAATGTAATTATTTACCTGGTCCTCTAGGCGGCACCGTTGGAATGGTTGCCTACCTGTTCACCTGATCTTCAGGTTGAGGATGATCATCTATGACATTCTCTGTCATTGAAATGTCAAAATTTATAAGTACAAGATTATTAAGTGTATGATTAATATATAGACATTTTATCGTCGTGGGCCTCTACATTCACAAGAACATCTTGGGGTTGCACCTCACTGGGATGGGGCTGTTGGGGAGCACCATGATGTTCTGGCTGTGTTTCACTATCAATGCTCTGTTGTTTAGTACTAATGGTAGGTTTGATAGTGCTGCTCCTCTGATTAAAACAAAGTAAGACATTAAATTATGGACGATATCAAACATATACGTATTTTATAAGTAATGAAAGGTTAAGGTGGACTTATTTTTATTTACCTTATCCAACAAATTGGATCTTGGGGTCTGCCCCATGATTTTCCTACGGTCAACCACGACTTTATAACCGTACTTGTAACCAAGCTGGAGGTCTTCCTCCGTGGTTCCAGTTCCTAAGTCGTCACCCTGCATTGCAAAAGGGTATGGTTTTTTAATGTTTTTGGCTGCAATTACCTTAAACTTGTAAGGTGATACAAATAATATTGTTAAGATGTTTGGGTACTTACAATTCATGAATGTAACCTCAAGTAGTCGCCTGGGCCTAGCTTGTGTTGGCCATGTTTGGCAATCCTTGCTTTGGTTGCCTTCGAAGTGTAAAGCAACCTATCATCAAAATTTTCAAGTATGTTATATATAACAACACTTTTATTTAGATCTAAAGAAAAATAAAGCTAGTATTGAATTCAAAAAATTGTAATTTACCTTGGTGTACCAGTTATTTTTTCTCCT
>SNQJ01S0000039.1:501958-517347 GCA_010110895.2 Picea sitchensis
AATGAGTTGTTATGAGAAAGAGTCCAAGATCTCAAAATCTCAATATAATGACACATGGAATAATCATGTACGTACAAGGGGATTAAAGAAAATAAGATTGAGATAACACCAAGTGACCACATTAATACAACCACATCCACTCTCATGTTTTTCCATGGTAGGATGCATCAAGTCCACAAAGGTACGAGTCTATGATAGTTGGATATTATGTGGACTAATGATTAAATGTCATGTGGCAAAACTATTGTGTCAAGCAAGATAAATATGATCAGTCAAGGAGCACTCATTAAATGTTGGAACAAAAGATAATGACGACTGTTAGATGAGAATAAGGACCTCCTAACATGATGGAGTAAAGATTCTTGGCAAGATCAAAAGAAATTATGGGGTTGGACAGAGCATATATGAAGATCAAGAAATTGTCAAAGATCTTGTCAAAATAAGGGATGTGGGGCATGGTTGTTTTGATTGAGGGGTTCTCTTTCAAATAATTCAAAACTTCAAATTGTATTTCAAACTATGATGATGCACCCTCTATTCCAG
This sequence comes from Picea sitchensis, assembly GCA_010110895.2. Taxonomy (NCBI): domain Eukaryota; kingdom Viridiplantae; phylum Streptophyta; class Pinopsida; order Pinales; family Pinaceae; genus Picea; species Picea sitchensis. Next base: position 502,502 of record SNQJ01S0000039.1, read on the forward strand.
AAGAAGAATTGTGCCCAAATTCTATGAATGAAAACTCCTTAAAGTTTTTCAACCAGTCATGGGTAGAATATAGGTATGATAGTTCCCTTGATGGCTCATCAATGTATGACCTTTACATTGATATTTTTATGTTCATTAAGGCATTAACATAATTGAGGTGCCTAACTTCCCATTAGAACTGATCTTTGTCCATGAATAGAGGCATTTTTCAAAATGATGTGTTATTTTTTAAGGGAATTCAAATGCATAAAATCAGTAGGCTTGTGACAAAATTAATGAAGTGAAATTGGAACATAATTCTGAGAATGAAAGGGAAAGAATTTGGCAAGATAAAAATGAATCATATTTAGGAGAAAACCATTCTCAAGCCACAACTCATTTCATGAACATAGATAGGGAATAATATGAATAGTGCACTGATATTTTCAGTCCCATATCCATGAAGGAGCATGTTAGTAATCAACTTGGGTATGATGTTGCTTCGAGAACCTTGGATATAATTATTTTCCATGAAAATCAAATAGTAAATATGGAAAAACATTGATAAACTCCAAATGATTCTCATTTCTTCTTCCCTTTTCATTTTATTGAAAAATTGAGGAACCTATTGATTCTTCAAAATTTTGTGTGGGAATACATATTCCCAAATGGCCATGGTGGAAGGATAGGAAGCACTTTGGGATGTTCTAGAATGGGTGATAGAAAAATTTGAAATAAATTTTCCATTGGAAACAAGACTACTTACTTTTCTCTTCATGTTTTGACTTCTATCTTTCTTCAAAAACCAAACTTACAACAACAACTAGAATGTGTTTTGAAGTTGGGTCATAGAGGCGACACTTAAATAAAATTTGAGATTGAAGTTTACATGGAATTTTTGAATGATTTTTCATTGGATAAACATGCTAGAGTTGTTTGCAATGAATATGAGGATATTTTGGAAGAAAGAGAAGGTTTTGGATTTAGAATGTAAATTTTAGAAGGTTAGGGAGATATGGGATTGATAATTGCCTCTGCCAAAGCACCCCCTATGGTTTCATTTTCTAGGTGACAACCTCCACTATACTTTCTTGCCTCACACAACAGAGGAACAACACCTATAGCGGTTAATTTTGGAGTGCTTTCTGAGCTAAAGAAGTGTACATGCCCATTTGCGAAAATTGGAAGGAGGAAATATTATCCTGAGCCTTCGGTTTATACGCTTACCTTTCTTCTTTACGTAGACTGGAGCTTGGTAAAAAAAAATTGGTTGAGCTTCTTAATATCCATTACATTGAAAACCATGATAATTCACTAGGGACTATCTACAAAATAAATTTATGAATACAAAGACCATGTACTGTGTTCCCAAGGTACCAAATCTTTTTCTGATCATGAAGAAGATGATTAAGATGCATTCCTTTACAACTCCATGGCAGATCCTATCAGTTTAGGAAATCAAGGATGTAATGGTACATACATTCATGAAATTTTAGATGGAATATATTTATGAAGATAATACTCAGTGCTCTCGGTTTATGCATTCAATCGAGGAAGAGGTTTGTCATATAAAAGCTGAAGAAATGAAAAATATGGAGCCATCACATGGCTTCAATGTTGACAAGGAAATCTGATGTATCTCATTTAATTTAGAGAATGGGACTTCCTTCATATTTTTTGTTGGTGGCCCTATTTATGATACTTACTGGGAATATTGCAGACAAACATAGCCACACTTCAAATGTGACTTATTTTCATTTTTGCACACCATTCTTTTTGTTTAAAGATGGGAGAATAAAGGCTCAGAAAATGACATGGTTTTAGCCACCTATGGTACTAATTCACCCAAGGGAAGCCTTGTTTCCCAACAACGAGATCCTAATATGAATAAAACTCTATTTCCTATTACTTATGTTGATATAACCATTAGAAATGACTGAATATTTACCTATTTCAATTATCTAAATTTTTCTTAAAAGGGAAAACAACCAAAGCATTCATGGACTATTAAAATAATTGTTGTTTTTAGGCATTCAGATTCCACTTTAAGAGAAGACATTCAAATTAATATTTCATGTGGAATAGATAACAAAGGACCTAAACCAAATGATGCAGGTTCTCAAAATTCATATGATGATTTTAGTGATGAATTATTGCTTAAGAGGGTGGATAGAGGCTATGAGAACATTGTAGGTGAAGGAGCAACTGGAAATGCAGTTTTGGATGCACAAAATTTGTTCTCACAAATTTCAAATTCCTCTCATAAACTTCATAATAATCTATGCACTCTGAAAATAATATGGATTCAATATATACTGACTAGCATTGCAAGGAATATGAGGTAGAATGTTAGATCAAACTTTGTAATTTTTCACTTGTATCCAAAATCGTCCAAACTGCCAAGTCTAAGGGTGTTGATCTATTAATGCTCTTAGAGATGATTTTGTGACTAATATTCTTTTCAACCTAATACTATTCTCACAATGACAATGATGCCAATGTTAAAACTAAGGTTTTAACTACATTTCACAAAGGATTACCGATTTTAGAGAGACATTTTTGGCAGGCAAGAGGAGAGACATTACCAAGTTCTGCGACATCTCCACATGTTTTTCCAGATAGGGATCCTTTGCCTCTGTTGATGTCCAATCGAAAGCCTAGAGCCTTGAATATCTACACTTCTCTACCTCTGTCAGATGGGGTTTTTCTCCTCTGCCTCTATCGGATAGAGTTTTTCTCCTCGGACGCCCACGAACACGATGTATGGTTGGGAATCAGGATTGGTTTTTCTCCTAGAATTCCCAATTTCTCCTCGGACGGGGGTTTGGTTTTTCTCCTTGAACTCTAGATTGGTTTTTCTCCTCCTCATACAGGGTTTTTCGCAGCTAGTAGATGGTCGACGCCCATTTTTTTTTTGTAATGAATGGGTGCTGGCGGATTAGTTTGGCATTTGTATTTTTTTTTGGTTTTTTTTTTAATGTTTTATTATTAATTGTTTTAATTTAATTAATATATATATATATTAATTAAATTCATAATAATATAATGGATTATATTATGAATTATAGGATAGTAATTAAGGTGATAGGTACTAGGGATTACATGGATTAATAATTGGAGAATATGGGGTTTAGGGGTTAGGGGGTTATAATGGTTGGGGGAGTAAGCAGTTATAGGTGTTAAGGTTCAGGGGTTATATTAGGGTTTATAAGAGTTAAAGGATATAAGGGCTAGGAGTAAGGGCATATATTAGTTAGGGTTACATGGGTTGGGATTATAAATCTTAGAGGTTAAGGCTATATCAATGTTTATAAGATTTAGGGGATATAGAGGTTGGGATAAGGCTCAAATGTTATGTTTAAAGGTGCTAGTGGTTATATTATGGTCTATAAATATTGGTGGATGTGGGTTATAGGGGTTTCATGTTAAGGGTTATATGGGTTATAAGGTTTAGGGGTTATAGGTTCATAAGTGTTAGGGTTGATAACTTATGGATGATGGATTATAGGAGTAAAATGTTCATATGGTCTATAAGGTGAGGAGTTAGGGACTATAATTTTGGGGGTTAGGGGTATGGGATTATAGGTTTTATAAATTATATGAGTTAGGGGTTATAGTGGTTAATTGTTAGCAACTAGGTAATATAGAATTTAGTGGTTATATGTGTTAGGTATTACATTACGTGTTAGGGGGGATAAAATTTATAGTAAATATTTATAGGGACTAAGAATTTGGGGTTATAGGAGTTAAGGATTGATAACGGTTATATGAATTAGTGATTATAGGGGTTATAGGGTTCAAGATTTTAGTATTAAGTGTTATAGGGGTTTGGGGATATATGTGTCAATGATTGTTGGGTTTAGAAATTTTGCTAGTTTGGGGATGGGGGTATTAGAGGTTATAGGTGTTATATTTTACTGGGTTAGTAAGGGATTATAATGGGTATGGGTTATATCATTTAGGAATACAAGTTATAAGGATTGTATGGGTTAATAGGTGTTATATATTATGAAGGTTGGTGTTGATAATTTAAAGCAATAAAAGTATATGTGTTATAGTTGTTAGGGGTAATGGGTTATAAGGGTTCATAATGATAAGGATTATAGGATTTGGGGATGATTGAGATTAGTTTTAATGTGGGTTAAGGTTGGTAGTGATAGGTCAAAGGGGTGAAGGGTATATATGTTATATGTGTTAAGGATAAGGGGTTATAACAATTAAGAGAGATAAAAGTTATATGCTTTAGGGGTGATAAGGGTTAGGGTTAATATAGGTTAAACATTGTAGTGGTTAAAATGTATAGAGTTTATGAGTTACGAATTATATGTTATAGGTATCACAGGATATATGAGTTATATGGATTATGGGTTAGGGGTTATGGAGGTAAGGGATATATAAGTTAGGGGTTATACAAGTTTAAGGTCTTAAGGATTATGAAAGTTTTGGGTTTAGGGGTTATGGTTTAGAGGTTAGTTGTTAGCATAGATACAGTTTATGGGTTACCACAGCTACGATTTATATGAGTCAGTGGTGACAGGAGTTAGAAGGGTAAGAAATTATAAAGGTTAGGGTGATAGGTTATAGGGGTCAATATTATATGAATTATGGGGATTAGGGGTGATAAGGTTATCAAGGTAAGGAATTATGAGGGTTAAGGGTGATAGGTTGTTGGGGTGAATGATACACTCATTATGGGGTTGTGGGGTTATATTTGTTAGGGTTTACAAGTGTTGGGGAAAGGGGTTATACGAGTTAGTCATCCTATCTGTTAGGTGTAGAGTTTATAAATTTTGAGGGTTATAGAGTTTAGGGGTTATTAATAAGAATGGTTATATGGGTCAAGAATCGTAGGGTTTAAGGATTAGGATATAATATTTCAATGTTATATTAGGAATGATAAGTGTTTGGGGGTAGTGGTTGAGGGTTATAATGTTTATGGATTAACTTAGGTGTTACAAGTTTTAGGGATTAGGAATTGTAGTGGTTATGTCTTATATTATGGGTTATAATGTACTGTGGAAGTGGTTATTTTTGTTGGGATTCATATGGGTTAGGAATGAGATGGGTTATAGGGTTATGGATCAAAGGGTATAGGAATCCATTTTTATTTTAGTTAGATGCAATAGAAGGTGTAAGGATTAGAGATTATATGTCTTTATAGATACCAAGGGTTCTATTAGTTGTTAATGGGATATGGGTTATTGAGATTATAGATAGTAGGGGATAGGGAGTTTAAATTAGGGTTTATAAGCTTAAGAGGGTTATAAATGTTAGGGGTTATATGTTAACAATTACAAGGGTTTGGTTTATAAGAGTCTTAGCGGAAAACTATTTGAACATGTACAATTTCTAGTTTTAAGGTTGTTTTACATTAATGTTATGTAACTATTAACGTGGATTATAAGGTACATGTATGTTCTATGTATGAAGGTAAGGAATATTAGATCTCATTTTTCTTGTATAGAGTGTTAACAAAGGGAGGTCTTGTGTCAGACAACTTTAAAAGCCATGTGTAGACATAGTCAAACACCAAACTTTGAGTATACTAGGAAGATTTAAATAGGATTTATATCCACCACCTATTATTCATATAATTGTTTCTTGGTTCCTAGCAGTGTTAAAATTTTGTGTTCAATTTGAACATGTTTTCCTATATTGAAAAATGTTTGCATGTGGTTTTGGAGAGGAACTTGTCAACTAACTTGGAGTAAATTCTCAACCCATAAATTTTAAATACAAAATTCCATTATTTAAATACAAAATGCCATCAAGCGTCTTCTTCTTGCCACAAAACTCATGGGCCAAAGTCCCATGTTTTCGAACAGTTTCGACGAAGATTCTATAACAATGAAGAACATCATGTTCATTGAAAAATTGTTGCTACAATACTATGACAACAATGATGACATTTACGATGATGACATTTATTGATCATTCTAGGTATATTACTCATTCATGAGGCCAAAAGCATATTAGCTCATGCATATTTAGACCTTATTGCAACACCGATTGCATTAAGGTAACTTATTTTAACTATGTATTTATCCTCAAGAAAGAGAGAGAGAGTTAACCTATGGTAGTCAATTTTCTTTTAAAAGAGATTAATAATAGTTTATACTTGCATTTTTAATGACCCAATTCTTCAGTGACATGGGTTCATAACCATATAGCGCTTTAAATTGGGTAATTTTGGAGGTAGAGTAATACATAATATCATACTAATATTCTGTTAGATGGAACCACCTCACCCATTTCCTTTGTTTATCCCATGTGTACATTTGAAGATACCCCCTCCTCCAAGCACTTATAAACTACCTTTGTTTAATGGTGATAGGTACTAGAGGCTTATTGTTTGATTGTAAAATTGTTTGTGCGAGTCATTTTTTAGTCCAGAAACCCTCCCATGCCATCAATGCATGTGTCTAGTCTAATCATGTCAATGCATGATTAATCACACAAGATTCAAGTTATTTTATGTCTTTGGTTTTTTCTCTCATCTAAGTACCGATCTTTTGAACGACACAGACGATGAATATAAAGAGTGGGTGTGTGAGTGATATTTGAGTCTGGAAACCCTCCCATATCGTCAAGGCATGTGAAAAGCCTATCCATTTCAAATATTAGTGCATACAAAAACATTTTGAAAAAATTTCAATGTTGGCCCCATTCACAGGTCATTGTTTCCCATCATGTACTCTATCCCTAGTACAATGTCTTTTAATAGCTTTTTCCTTTAAAATTTGACCGAGAAAATTAGAACGAAATGAGGACTAGATGGTTTGATATATAGACTGGGTGTGTGAGTGATCTTTGAGTCTAGAAAGCCTCCCATATCATCAAGGCATGGGAACAGTCTATCCATGTCAAATTTCAGTGCATACAGAAACATTTTGAAAGAATTTAAGCATTGGCCCCATTCACATGTTATTGTTTCACATCATGTACTCTAGCCCTAGTACAATATATTTTAGTTGTTTCCTTTAAAATATGACCGATATGCACGTCCTCGCATCTAATACTGCAAGGGCATGAAATAAAGTCGATAAAGAAGTACTTGATTAATCGCATAAGCTTCAAGTTATTTTATGTCTTTTTTTCTCTCTCTCATCTAAGTACTAAGTTGGTCCATGCCCAAATGAATAAGTTTTTTGTCAAAGAGACTAAGTCACAATCCCTTCTACCCACAAATGACCCTAAGAAGAAGTCTAATTTTTTTTCCCTAAAGTGCTTATGTTTGTTAAGATCATTAAAATAATTCGAGATGGAGCCAAGGGGGTTGGTGGGGGGACTAGCCATGGACAATAAAATGCCTTCTACTATTGAAATAAAATCAGATATATCATTGGCTAAGTTTCAAGCAAGGAAAGAACTAAGAGAGGGAAAACAACTCACCATCAATGGGGTCTTTAGAGTAGGGAAGACCTAAAAATTGGTTACAAAATTATCATTATTTCACTAAATTCTAGAGGGGTTAGGGGTGCCCACAAACAGTTATCCCTCAAATGAATGTTCTCAATTTACCAACCTAATTTTATGATGCTACAAGAAATTTTCCAAACTAATGAAGAGCTTTGTGTGCATTTAAAACTGTCAAATTCCCACTCGATTATTTTTGGTCTTTTTCTTGGTTTTGCTGTGTTGGCCTTTCATCAAACAATTTGCCACTGAAATATTTATAGAGGTTGTTATAAATTTACTCATTGTTGTAGAAATTTTATATGAATTCTTGATTTAAATAGGAAGGGTTCACTCTGCATGAATTTCGAAAGAGAATTGGGTTAATATTCCCGAACTGGGACACAATGGTGGACGACAATGTTAGGAAATATAGAGATGTCACCGGGGGCCTGGGAAGAGTTATATTTTATTTTTAATTATTTTCCCACCCTAAAATCAGTTCAACCAGAGATAGGGTCCAACATCTGGAAGAGAAACACACGTCTTGCGGTGTTTGGTTCCCCCTCGAAGGCCATTGAAAACATGGAGAACCAAGTACCATCCATGCTCGATCATACTCATATCTGCCTCCTTGGATTTTTCAATGTCCACTAGGTTAGCGATCTTGATGAGATAATATGTACCTTGGGATACTTGTTTTCTCTTGGCTCTAGAATAATTTGTTAGTGTTCTAAGAAGAAACAAGTTGTTTTTCTCTTCTCCACTAACAACAACTATGCTAGTGAAGTTCATGTTAGGAAGCATCTTCCCTGGATACAGATGATGTTTGATCAACTTGGTCTTCCTCCACAAACTCATTCCACCTTTGTGACAATCAAAGTACCATTGAGATTATTCATAATCCAATGAATCATCAAAATACAAAACACATGGATATTTGGATGCACTAAATTTGGCAACCTCATGCTCAAGGACAGCTTGTGTGAATCTTTGTTCCTTTAGTAAATCAACAAGTATATATCTTCACCAAATCTCTTCTATATCCCGCCTAAACCCATGTAACTATAATTTTTAATAATATTACGTACAACCATTATTACCGAGTAACCATATAACCCCTAAGAACCTATGGCCATTAACCCTTATAATCACTATAATTTATTTCCCCAAACACATTTGACTCTGAACCACTACAATTTTTAGAATCCCAAACCCCTAAACCCTTGAAAATTTAACCCTAATATTTAACCCTTATAACCCCAAACATGTACATTAACTATTGAATCTATCCATTATTAGTACTAGTCTATTACCTATGTTAACCCTAATCACTTATAACCTCTATAATTTCTTACTTATAAACCCCAAATAGCTAAAGCCTAACTTATTAACCCTAAGCACCTAATACCTAATACCTAAAGCCTAACTTTTCTTTGATAGTATAGCAAATTCGTCACAAGATTATTTACATTTGTCTCTCTTGCAATGATATCAAATGATGCTTGGATTCATTTCATATTTGGTTTATAAACTTCAAATCTCAATTTGATACTTTGCAAACTAGCTGGACTTTAAGTCAAATACACATATGAAACTTGGAATCATTAACATATGTACTAGAACATATGAAAAATAGGGTTTATGGTTTCCATGATGAATTGATGATGGAATAAAGTGGGTGTGTCAATCAAATTTGAGTCCATAAACCCTCCCATATCTTTAAGGCATGTGAATAGTTTATCCATGTCAAATTTCAATGCATACAGAAACTATTTAAAAAAAATTCAGCATTGGCCCCATTCGCAAGTCCATGTTGCCCGCCTCTAGTATCTTGATAGTGTTGATTAAGAAATCAATGAAATAGAGGGATTTTTAATCACAACGATGATGTAGATACATTGTATATACATTAATGTAGAACCTGAAAGGAAAATGAATAAAAATCGACGAAATCCTAAAACTTGCGTCAACCAAATTGGGTACTCTAAAAGAAAATTAGGGTTTATGGTTTACATGATGAATTCATGATTATGGAAGAAAGTCGGTGTGTGAGTTAAATTTGAGTCCATAAACCCTCCCATATAGTTAAGGCATGCAAATAGTATATCCATGACAAATTTCAATGCATACAGAAACTGTTTGAAAAAATTTCAACGTTGGCCCCATTCACACGTCACTGTTGTCGTTGTCTAGCCCTAGTACAATTTCCATTCCTTGTTCCTTGTTATGTGTTCCTCATTCCTCGTTCATCATTCCTGGTTCCTTGACCATGGTGTAGTCCCCAAGATCCATTATTTTTGTACAAAATTACATACTAATGGCATAAAATGTCCCACACAAAGACCAAATTAATATCCGCTACATAAATCTTTTGTTTTTTTTCAAGGACTATGTAACGGATCTCAATACTAAGAAGATTAAAATAGGACCTAACAACATTAAGTTATTTCCTTTACCATGGGTGGCATAACACTATCATTCAATAGTAAAATTGTTACGTTTCATTGTTTGCCATCATGTGTATTGAGGGCTTGAGCCACCATATCCACAAAGGAAACATACCAAAAATATTTGTCTTATGAACAAGATATGGTACTATACATTTTGAGGTTTGGCATAGAGATTGTTCTTATAGACTACACAACATTGCACCATAATATAATCCCTAAACTCCTTGAAAACCATGTAACACCATTCAAAGTAGACACAATATTCTTGCAACGAATTAGTTATACTATCAACAAATGTTTTTTGTCGATAGTATAGCAAATTTGTCGCAAGATTATTTACATTTGTCTCTCTTGCGACAATATCAAATGATGCTTGGATTCATTTCATATTTGTTTTATCAACTTGAAATCTCAATTTGATACTTTGCAAGCTATATGCTGGACCTTCAGTCAAATACAAATATGAAACTTGGAATCATTAACATATCTACTAGAACATATGAAAAATAGGGTTTATGGTTTCCATGATGAATTGATGATGGAAGAAAGTGGGTGTGTCAGTCAAATTTGAGTCTATAAACCCTCCCATATCGTTAAGGAATGTCAATAGTCTATCCAGGTCAAATTTCAATGGATACAGATACAGTTTGAAAACATTTCAACGTTGGCCCCATTCACATGTCATTGTTGCCCGCCTCTAGTATCTTGATGGTGTTGATTAAGCTATCAAAAAAATAGAGGGATTTTTCATCACAAATATGACACAAATACATTTTATATACATTAATTTAGAACCTGAAAGAAAAATGAAGAAAGACCGACGAAAGCCTAAAACTTGCGTCAACCAAATTAGGTACTTTGAAAGAAAATTAGAGTTTATGGTTTCTTTGATGATATGATGATGGAATAAAGTGGGTGTCTGAGTGAAATTTGACTCCCAAAATCCTCCCATATCGTTAAGGCATGCCAATATTCTATCCAGGTCAAATTTTAATGCATACAGATACAGTTTGAAAAAACTTCAACGTTGGCCCCATTCCCATGTCATTGTTCCCCGCCTCTAGTATCTTGATGGTGTTGATTAAGTAATCAACGAAATAGAGGGATTTTTCATCACAACTATGATGAAGATACATTGTATATACATTAATGTAGAACCTGAAAGCAAAATGAAGAAAGACCGACGAAATCCTAAAACTTGTGTAAACCAAATTGGGTACTTTGAAAGAAAATTAGGGTTTATGGTTTCCATGATGAATTGATGATGGAAGAAAGTGGTTGTGTCAGTCAAATTTGAGTCCAGAAACCCTCCCATATCGTTAAGTCATTTGAATAGTCTATCCATGACAAATTTCAGTGCATATAGAAACTGTTTGAAGACATTTCAACGTTGGCCCCATTCGCAGGTCCATGTTGCCCGCCTCTAGTATCTTGATGGTGTTGATTAAAAAATAAATGAAATAGAGGGATTTTTAATCACAATGATGATGCAGATACATTATATATACATTAATGTAGAACCAGAAAACAAAATGAAGAAAGACCGACGAAATCCTAAAACTTGCGTGTACCAAATTGGGTACTCTTAAAGAAAATTAGGGTTTTTGGTTTACATGATGAATTGATGATGGAATAAAGTGGGTGTGTCACTCAAATTTGAGTCCATAAACCCTCCCACATCGTTAAGTAATTCCAATAGTCTATCCATGACAAATTTCAGTGCATACAGAAACTGTTTGAAAAAATTTCAACGTTGGCCCCATTCGCAGGTCCCTATTGTCGGTGTCTAGTCCTCGTGAAATTTCCGTTCCTCGTTCATCATTCCTTGTTCCTTGTTCCTTGACCATGGTGTAGTCCCTAAGATCCATTATTTTTGTACAAAATTACATACCGATGGCATAAAATTATTGACGAACGTTTTTCATTGATAGTATAGCAAATTCGTCACAAGATTATTTACATTTGTCTCTCTTGTGACGATATCAAATGATGCTTGGATTCATTTCATATTTGGTTTATCAAATTGAAATATCAATTTGATACTTTGCAATCTAGATGGACCTTTAGTCAAATACAAATATGAAACTTGGAATCATTAACATATCTACTAGAACATATGAAAAATACGGTTTATGGTTTCCATGATGAATTGATGATGGAAGAAAGTGGGTGTGTCAGTCAAATTTGAGTCCATAAACCCTCACATATCATTAAGGCATGTGAATAGTCTATCCATGAAAAATTTCAGTGCATACAGAAACTGTTTGAAAAAATTTCAATGTTCGTCACATTCGCAGGTCCATGTTGCCCGCCTCTAGTATCTTGATGGTGTTGATTAAGAAATCAACGAAATAGAGGGATTTTTCATCACAACAATGATGCAGATACACTTTATATACATTAATGTAGAACCTGATAGCAAAATGAATAAAGACCGACGAAATCCTAAAACTTGTGTGTACCAAATTGGGTACTCTGAAAGAAAATTAGGGTTTATGGTTTACATGATGAATTGATGATGGAATAAAGTGCGTGTGTCACTCAAATTTGAGTCCAGAAAACCTCCCATATAATTAATGCATTCCAATAGTCTATCCATGACAAATTTCAATGCGTACAGAAACTGTTTGAAAAACTTTCAACATTGGCCCCATTCGCAGGTCCTTATTGTCGGTGTCTAGTCCTCGTGAAATTTATGTTCCTCATTCATCGTTCCTTGTTCCTTGTTCCTTGACCATGGTGTAGTCCCCAATATCCATTATTTTTATACAAAATTACATATTAATGGCATAAAATTATTGACGAACTTTTTTCGTCGATAGTATAGCAAATTCGCCGCAAGATTATTTACATTAGTCTCTCTTGTGACGATATCAATTGATGCTTGGATTCATTTCATATTTGGTTTATCAACTTGAAATATCAATTTGATACTTTTCAAGCTAGCTGGACCTTCAGTCAAATACAAATATGAAACTTGGAATCATTAACATATCTACTAGAACATATGAAAAATAGGGTTTATGGTTTCCATGATGAATTGATGATGGAATAAAGTGGGTGTGTCGGTCAAATTTGAGTCCACAAACCCTCCCATATCATTAATTCATGCGAATAGTCTATCCATGACAAGTTTTAGTGCATACAGAAACTGTTTGAAAAAATTTCAACGTTGGCCCCATTCGTAGGTCCATGTTGCCCGCCTCTAGTATATTGATGGTGTTGATTAAGAAATCAACGAAATAGAGGGATTTTTCATCACAACGATGACGCAGATACATTGTATATACATTAATGTAGAACCTGAGAGAAAAATGAAGAAAGACCGACGAAAGCCTAAAACTTGTGTGTACCAAATTGGGTACTCTGAAAGAAAATTAGGGTTTATGGTTTACATTATGAATTGATGATGGAATAAAGTGGTTCTGACACTAAAATTTGAGTCTAGAAACCCTTTTATATCGTTAATTCATGCCAATAGTCTATCCATGACAAATTTCAGTGCATACAGAAACTGTTTGAAAAACTTTCAACGTTGGCCCCATTCGTAGGTCCCTATTGTCGGTGTCTAGTCCTCGTGAAATTTCCATTCCTCATTTATCATTCCTCGTTCCTCGTTCCTTGACCATGGTGTAGTCCCCAAGATCCATTATTTTTGTACAAAATTACATACTAATGGCATAAAATTATCGACAAACATTTTTTGTCGATAGTATAGCAAATTTGTCGCAAGATTATTTACATTTGTCTCTCTTGCGACGATATCAAATGATGCTTGGATTCATTTCATATTTGGTTTATCAACTTGAAATCTCAATTTGATTATTTTCAAGCTAGTGGGACCTTCAGTCAAATACAAATATGAAACTTGGAATCATTAACATATCTACTAAAACATATGAAAAATAGGGTTTATGGTTTCCATGATGAATTGATGATGGAAGAACGTGGGTGTGTCAATAAAATTTGAGTCCCGAAATCCTCCCATATATTTAAGGTATGTGAATATTCCATCCATGACAAATTTCAGTGCATACAGAAACTGTTTGAAAACATTTCAACGTTGGCCCCATTCGCAGTTCCATGTTGTCCGCCTCTAGTATCTTGATGGTGTTGTTTAAGCAATCAACGAAATAGAGTTATTTTTCATCACAAATATGACGTGGATACATTGTATATACATTAATGTAGAACCTAAAAGCAAAATGAAGAAATACCGACGAAATCCTAAAACTTGTATGTACCAAATTGGGCACTCTGAAAGAAAATTAGGCTTTATGGTTTATATGATGAATTAATGATGGAAGAAAGTGGGTGCCTTACTCAAATTTGAGTCCAAAAACCCTCCCATATAATTAAGGCATGCCAATAGTCTATCCATGACAAATTTCAGTGCATACAGAAACTATTTGAAAAAATTTCAATGTTGGCCCCATTCGTAGGTCCCTGTTGTCGGTGTCTAGTCCTCGTGCAATTTTTGTTCCTCGTTCATCATTCCTCGTTCCTCATTTCTTGACCACGGTGTAGTCCCAAAGATCCATTATTTTTGTACAAAATTACATACTAATGGCATAAATTGTCCCATAGAAAGACCAAATTAATATCCGCTACATAAGTCTTTTGTCTTCTTTCAATGACTATGTAATGAATCTCAATTCTAAGAAGATTCAAATAGGTAACAATATTGATGAAATATTATACGATCATGATGGTATAAAATTGAAAGAGCTTCTCTTGGTTTCAAGAATAATTTATCCTCTACTGAACAATGCCAACCATGTGAAGGTGGAAGCTCACATGCCCCCTCCCCTCCCCCTCACATCACTCTCAATTGATCCCCAAAACCCAATCTATAAAATATAAAATAATCGAAAGAAACATCCTATTAATATTCATGCATAGAAACTACAAAAACAAAAATTAATGAAGGTACATGAAATTATGTGTTTCTAAATGATATTTTTAGTCTACCATGTACTTTACTATATTGACAACTATTTTCAGGTTTCAAATAATAAT
>SNQJ01S0000040.1:7792-35134 GCA_010110895.2 Picea sitchensis
ATGATAAGGAAGTTTTTGTTGGGTTTTCTTCCCCTAGAGGGTTTCCCAGGATAAATGTTGTGTCTCTTGTGAATGTGTATTTCTCAGTGATTTTGTTCTTATTATGCTCTTATCTAATGAAATGCAAAGAACTATAATAATGGTATAAACATTAACAGTGGGCACTAGAAGAGTAACCAATCGGTAGAGAAGACTCTGTAACGAGCTCAGTTTCCTAGGGCCATGTTAAACCTAAAATTATGATGAATGGACTTAAATAAATTTGTGCTCTATTCAAAGGAGAAATGACTGTTGCCGATAGAATATAATACTCCCTTCTCGCTAGTCTTTTTTTGTTTTTTCACAACAAACGAATGCTATGATATAGAGGAGGAAACGAGTGTCATAAGTAAGTAAGACTAGTTCCAGCAGTGGACCATACCTATGCTCAATGCAGGTAAGTGCATGCGGAAGATGGACACTCGGGGGAATGTTTCTGTGCAAAAAATAGTTTAAACTATAGAAAGTGGGTAAAAGTAATTTATAAATAGCAATAAAATAAAAAATTACTATACCATTTTATTTTTTTACCCAACTAGTGAAAATTGGACCAACATTCCTCCAAGTTTCAAATGAATATTGTGGGAGCATAAGGAAATGAGATCATGAGCCATTTGGATCAGGTAATCCTTGTTCTCTTCTTTTTCAAATCCAGTGGTTTAAAAATTTGAATTAGGTCTTAAATTTTTAGTTATTTAAGGCGCAAAGTATAGATTTCGGTGTACACAGGCTGGCCTTGATTAGGTCACGTATACGATGAGGTATACACTCCTGTGTGAACTACAGGGGGCATATATTGAGCCCTACACACGACTATGTGTCAAGGAAGCCGCGTACAGACATTTCTAATTCAAAATTCGAATTGTTTTTGACAGGATGGTTCTTGAATGGAGAGAGAGGGAACACGAGGAAGTTGATGTCATTGTAGACCAAGATCCGGGGGCCCAAATGGCCTTAAAGCAATGTGGTTTGTATAAGTTTTGGGTGCTCAAAGGAATTAGCACCCAAGTGAAGTTGTTGGAGTTGTTGGTGGGTTACTGGGACTCTGATAGTGAGAGCTTCAATCTCGATGGGAAACCATTGAGAATTGAAGTAGAGGAAATTTACTTTCTGACTGGTCTATCACATCAGGGGGAGGTTGTGAACTTCAAGTCATGGGGAGTGGGTAGCGGGATGAATATAGAAGAATATATCGAAGCCCACTGTGTAGCAAGGAATCCTAAGGTAGGGACTCAAGTCCCTATCGAGGAAATAAATAACCTCAGTCTAAAGAGCATTGTCCTAGTCTTGACCAGGATCATAGGTTCTACATCATTGCACCGGAATCGAGGTCTCTCATGTTCTATGCAGTGCAGTGTGAGAGAACCATAGTGTATGAATGGTGTACCTCACTACTGGAAAATATGAAGAACCGGTTGACGAAGTGCAAGCAGGGGCGTAAAATAAATTTTGGATTTGGCTGCATCTTGTGCAGTTTTGTTTTCGAGTGGGTTCGAGGTTTGGGACCTAGAGTTGAGAGTCTTCCTCAGGGACATTGTGATCTAGCCATGGAATGGTGGACTGAGGTGATGAGCCGACAGGGAGGAGGTAGGGTTCCAACACCCTACAACAAGGACTTATTCTACTGGTGGTGGCAATAGGCCATCACTCTGGATGACTTACCTATAAGGAGATCCACTTCAGAGGAGATCCAGACATGCCACTTCCACCAAGGTCCTCCTATGGTGACATAGGTACGTCAATTTTTTTTTACATATTTCATTTTTTTGCTATTTTGTATAATTAGGACAAAAATATTTTTGGATGGTTCTTAAGTATTGATTAGACTTTGTGTGCTACAGATGTGGGTTCGCGATGGTGAGAGGGTTTCCCTCGACATTGACAGAGGAACTGAGGAGACGAGGCGGTGGAAGGAGAGGCCAAGAGGGTCCGACAAAATGTGCAGGGAAACCTATCACGTTTGACTCACAAGATACCCATGGTTTAGGTAGAGGAACTGCCTAAATCCATGCAAAAACAGGTGGTTGGTGTACCTAGAGCATGGGTACGACTCTTTTGGCATCTCACAAATGTCATGGTTTTCTACCATGACACACATCTGGTGCCACAGGCGTAGATTTTGTGGGATATTGTAATACTGGCTATATATGTGTACTGAGGGGGTTAGCCCCATTTTGTACTATAAACACCATATTTTTTGAAATATATAAAAGAGGATCTTCATCTTATATTTTACAATGTGTACATTGATTATATGGTTTTGTTCTCTTTTAGTTATGTGACAAATGACAATCTAAAACAAAGTTAGCATAAACATCGGATACATGATTAGAACTCCTAGGAATATGATAATATGTAATAAAATCCAATTTTCGTTCTAAAATATGTACCCATAGGATCACACACGCGGTAACATCAGAGTAACGTAGGATCACACACGTGGTAACATACATTCAACTGACATACTACTGACTGGTAATCTAGGAAAAATTCTAATGAATGAATACCATGTGAGATAACATCACACAAAAGTTCTATAACAATGCTATACTCGACCACATTATTCATGGATCACCCTAGGATTATCCCACCTGAAGACACAAGTAGACCCTCGGGTGAGTAAACTACCCAAGTGGCAGAAGACAAGTTTTGTGTATGTCGACTGGCCCCATCTGCGAATCCTAAGTAGACCAATGACTCCATTGACATCTTTCAACCAAGTGAAAACTCGACAAACAACCCGAAGATGAAAAATAAAAGAGATACATAAACTAAATTACACTAGTATATAGAGAGTTCTTCCCAAGTCTGAGGCTCAAGCATAATATCTTTTTAAGTAAAGCCTATTTCTGGGCTTGACCAGCTTGTTCCCTTCATAATATTCTAACTTATAGCTCCTTTTTCTAGAACACATCGCACAATATAAGGACCGTGCCACACAGACTTAAACTTGCCTTCCCCCAGTGGTTCTTTGGGTTGATCATACAAGAGGACCAAGTTACCCTCAACATACAACCAAGGATAGACAGACTTATCGTACTGGACCTTGACACATCATTTTTTCTCCTCGATAGTCGTAGAAGCGTCTCAACGCTGCTCATCGAGACTCTCTAGGTGTACAAGGCATCGCTCGAGATCGTAGGTCTCAGGTAAGAGCACGGCTGCCAACTTAAGAGAAGGGATTTCACATTCAATAGGTAAAATCGACTACACATCATGTACTAGTTGGAAAGGGGAAAATCCAGTGGCAGTATTGATTGAGGTTCGGTATGCCCAAAGTGCAGGATATAGCATGATGTGCCAGTTGGATTTACTCTGACTGACAGTTTTTTGAAAAATGGTCTTGAGAGACTNCTCGATAGTCGTAGAAGCGTCTCAACGCTGCTCATCGAGACTCTCTAGGTGTACAAGGCATCGCTCGAGATCGTAGGTCTCAGGTAAGAGCACGGCTGCCAACTTAAGAGAAGGGATTTCACATTCAATAGGTAAAATCGACTGCACATCATGTACTAGTTGGAAAGGGGAAAATCCAGTGGCAGTATTGATTGAGGTTCGGTATGCCCAAAGTGCAGGATATAGCATGATGTGCCAGTTGGATTTACTCTGACTGACAGTTTTTTGAAAAATGGTCTTGAGAGACTTGTTGACGGCCTCTACTTGTCCATTTTATTGGGGATAATAGGGAGAGGAATGACCATGTCTAAACCCCATCTTAGCTACTATTTATTCCATCATATCATTCTGAAAGTGACTACCATGGTCAGTGACAATCTCACTCGGGATACCGAACCAGGTGATAATTTGATTGAATATGAAGAAGGTTGCAGTCTTCCCATCGGACATCAATTTAGGCATGGCCTCAACCCACTTAGTAAAGTAGTCGAAGGCCACGATAATGTGTTGATGCCCCCCAACCTAAGTTGGGTTGCAATCAACAAATTCCACCCCCCACTTGGTGAAGGGACCAACAATAATGACTGGATGAAGAGGGGATGGATGCGAGTGAATTTTCCGAGTGAACACCTAGCAGGGGTGACACTTCTTAACCGCTTCAATGCTATCCTTAAAGATCATAGGCCAAAAATAACCAACTCACAAAATTGCTTGGTCTATCGCAAGCCTAGATAGATGACCACCACAAGGCCCACTATGGAAATTGTTTAGAAGAGACTCAACCTCTCCGTGAGTTAAACGATGATGCAAGATATCATCTATTCCTCAGCGATACAAAGTATCATAGACGATAGTATATTTCTTAGCTTGGTACCTTATATGTCGTCAGTCATCTCGTGAGAGATGCTGAGGGAATTTCAAGGTATCAAGATAGAGAACGATGTCTCCATACCAGAGGTCAGACGACGAGATAATAAAAATGTGTTGGTATGTAAATGAATCAACATGGATACCATCCTCTTCTAATGGTGGGAAATTGGATATCAACTCCGCAAAGACTAGGTATTTCCTAGATTTCGAGGAAACGAAATCGAGATCAAACTCTTGTAAAATGACAATCCACTTATTATATTTTCCCCCTATGATACGTCGGGTAAGGAAGTATTGAAATGGATTGACATTAGAAACCACTATAACCTTACAAATTAATATATAATGATGCAACCGGTGGACTATGTGAACAACAACCAAAGCTATATTTTCAAAGTGAGTGTAATTAAGTTTAGGACCGATTAAAGTTCGACTGAGGTATTAAATGACATGCTCATGGAGCTCATCATCCTCATGAACCAGAACCATACCAAACGTATTGTCAGACGTGGCGATATAAAGCAATTAATCTCTATTATAGTCAAGGGGCTTCAGTAGAGATGTCGACACCAAAGATTTCTTCAAAGCATCGAAGGACTCTTGGGCTCACTCATCCCATATAAAAGAGGTGTCCATATTCAAAAGACACATGAAACCTTTAGTGATAGTGGCATAGTTCACTATAAACCTATGAAGAAAGTTATCTTTCCCCTGTAAACCCTGAAGTTGTGTAATCATGCACGGGGGAGGAAACCAAATTATTGACTCAACCTTAAGTGGATCCACCATGATCCCAGTCTCAGAAACTAGAAAACCTAAAAGACAACCAGAATTAACGCAAAATATGCACTTGTGAGGGTTCAACCAGATTCTATAGTAACGACATCTTTCGAAAACAAGTAAAAGGTGAGTAACGTGATCCGCTCTCTTGCGAGAGTGAGTAGCAAKATCATCAAGRTAATCCTTTAATATGTGCTTAATATCGTGAAAAGAGAAATTCATGGTATGTTTAAAGGTTGCTCCGGTGTTTTTAAGGCCCAAAGGAATTTTCCAGTATGCAAAAGTACCCCAAGGAAAAATAAATGTCATCTTGTGTTGATCCTCGGGTTTGATTTGAATTTGATTATATCCTGAAAATCCATCCTGAAAATAAAATACTTTGCTTCCCACACATTCGTTGAGAATCTGATCAATGAAAGGTGTGGGGAAGTCGTCTTTCAGATAAGATGTGTTCAGGTCATGAAAATCCATACATACACAAATGGTTCCTTTATTCTTATCTACAGTAATAGGGTTGAATACACATTCAGTCAAGGGAATTGGGTAGATGAATCCAGCACTAAGTAGCTTCTCCACCTATGCCTTAATAGTAGGGGCCTTTCGAGGGTTGACAACTCTAAGATGTTTTCGAACAGGTTTAGCATCCAGATGAGTTATAATATCATATTCGACAATAACAGGGTCGATCCCTGGAATCTCTTCATAGGACCAAGAAAATATGTCTCGAAATTCCTTGAAGAGATCGATGTAGATCAGGATTTCCTCTTGCGAACAATCCACACCAATATTTACATTTTCAACCTTGCCAGGGGTACGAGATATGTCGATCGTTACGGTAGGAGAATTGCTCACCATATTTCCTTCGCCATAAATTCTGTGCGTATCAAACAGAACTATGACGTGATTGACTATCTCACTCAAAGTAGATAGAAATTCTTCTTGTTCGATTTTGTCAAGTTCTGGGAGAAAATAAGAACGATGATGCATATCATCCCAAGGTTTGTAGGAACCATTTATGGCTTCGATGATGCCTTCGTCTGAGGGAAAATTCCCATCATGTATATCATGTGAACAAGACAACAAAGTGTCCCACATGGGCCTAGACACGAGATCCTCCGTCCGTCAGCGAGGGAACAGGATCGGGATCAACATAAGAGTCAAGAAAACCTTGATATGCAATTGTTGTTGTCGATAGTGGCATGACCATCCCAACATGTGACAGACCTTCACAAGATGAATTCGGGAAAGGTAGGTGTTACACCTCAAAATTACTCACTTCGATAGTGTCACAAGTGTCGCCATTACAAGTGTTGTAAGTGTCACATCTTGTCCACAAGTGTCACATATTGACCAAAAGTGTTGCAAGTGTCAAAAATATCATACTGCCATCTTGCCCATGTCGTGCCTCTAACGACATCACAAAGACACTTAAGACACCTCAAAGTCTAGTTTGGAAGAAGAGAAATTAGTTGACAGGGAGTACAAACCTTTTTCCATTGAAAGAAACACTAAAAAATGAATTTTGGAGAGGAGCGCTCCCCTACCCACTGTTAGGGAGTGATGGCACTCCTTGAGCCTCTTTGGGGGAGTTTTTGAGCACCCTGTGCACCCTTTTGGGGGAGAGCTACCCTTTTTTTAGAAAATTTTGGGTTTGTTGAGGCAAATCAGAGAAGAATCCCTCCATTCCTGAAGTTAGTTGGATTTGAATAGATGGTCAAGACATGATCTATGTAAGATATTCAACTAAAGAAGATGAATCCTCAACTTATCCCAAAGATATCTCAAGTGGTTGGACCTCTTCAAGGTTATATAAGGAGGCCTTCTCATGGTGAAAGGTACATGGAAAATATTGGAGATGTGAAACTTATGATCTCATGAGTGAGATTTCATCAAAGCAATCAATGTAGATTACTTGAGCAAATGGATTGGACAAGGAAAACTGGAAGAAGCTCGTACACGTTCATTCAAAGTATTGTAAGTACTTTTACTTGTTCTCATTAATATAATCAATGCTTGGCCTGTTTCTTTCAAACTTATTCTTGTTCCATATGCGTTTGTCTGTAGTAGATGGATCTATGTTTGAGCTAATATCAGTAGAGTAGGAAGTATTTTGTACCTTTGTTTGTCCTACCATCAACGCCATGGTCGGGCCAACATTACTACGCGGAAAAACACTACTACAACATATTATCCATTCTTATGAAATGCAACTACTTTATAATAGTTAAACACAATGTAAGCACAATAATGTCGTTAGAATACATAATCCACGTCATTAACAATAATTCATGAATACATCGGAATACATGTAAACATTGCTAGAATCACAGACATGCATATTTAATTGAAATTATACGCATGTATATACTTATCTTTTAGACTGGATGTAATTCACCAACTGTGTGTAGACCTCCCACGAACCTCCCAGCCTTAGACCGCGCTGCTCATCACTCTCAGCAGTAGGTCACCCCCGAGTTGGCACTAAGCTCCACTGGGTAGGGATTCCTAGGCTAGGCAAGGAATACAGGAAGACACACAATCACAGGAGAAGGATTCTCTCCCAAGAGCCACTTATTCCCACTGCCCACAGACTCTGATTCCCCACATGTCTTTCCCATGCCAGGAGTATACACCTTCACTGTCACTAAGACAGTCCATCGGCTACTAACCTCCCTTCCCTTGGGCTTCAACAATAGACTGAACCGGAAGTCTCCGAGCTCTGTGGCAGCTACAGGACTCCTTCCAAGAGTTCTCACTTCCTTCGCACACTCTCTCACCTGAAGAGAGTTTCTCACAGACTGGGTAACCTACCTCTTGAACAATAATCACCTCTCTCACACTAGCCAGCAAGCCACATGCAGTATAGCAACGCGTGGCCACAAATGTCAA
This sequence comes from Picea sitchensis, assembly GCA_010110895.2. Classification (NCBI taxonomy): domain Eukaryota; kingdom Viridiplantae; phylum Streptophyta; class Pinopsida; order Pinales; family Pinaceae; genus Picea; species Picea sitchensis. The sequence goes on from SNQJ01S0000040.1 coordinate 15,764, forward strand.
TTGGAAAAATGGGTATGGACATTCGAAATGCAAATGATCAGCGCTAAAGAATAGCGTGACTCTCTCTGGTTTCAGAGATGTGTAAGGTGTACAGAGGTTAAATCACAGAGGCCAAACACGTATAGATGGAGGATGGAGGAAATGGAAGGTCGAACCCTGGATTCAGGTGATGGTTGGAGGAATGCCCACCCAACTCCTACGAAACAATCGATGGAATGGAAAGAGAACCCCCAACACGACTCATTTCCTGGGTTAAATCACATGCGCCTGGGTCGACACATGTCGCCCATGAAGCTGCATGCATCCCTCCCCAGGAACTTAGGACAAAACATAGATTTCACATGGATTTTGGGATAATATTAAAATATTATTCCCAAGGACTTAAGCCCCTAGGCTCCACACTTAGCCTCTTTTTCCAACCTTCCAGCCCCCAATCCCTTACCCAGGTTTTGTGGAAGCTTAGTCCTCCATCACTCATTCATCGTGGTCGGTCCACACGCAGAGATGTTTTGTATTAATACTGTGCATAATTACATGTACAAAAATCAAGCTCCTAGCCTTGAACACTTAGGCTCCATGGCCTAATAACACATTAGCCCAGTAGCTTATATAAATTGGCTCAACAACCTTATAAACTTGAATTACAGTTCATAAACAAGATTTATACTTCATAGACATGATTTACAACAGAGCTCAGCCTTGGGGACATTACAATCCGCTCCCCTTATTTTTGCATTGTCCTCAGTGCAACTTTACACTGCATCTGCAAGCTTTTCAAAATTTAAAAAAATATGCAGGTACTCTGCCCGCATAACATCTTCATTCTTCCATGTCACATCCTCAGGATCGTACCAGGTTCACTGGACCTTTACAAGCCCTATGGCTCGATTCCAGAGATGTTTGTTTTTCCTGTCCAATATGCGCACAGGATGCACTTGCAGAACACCTTCTTGCTCCACCTGGATCACATTCCATTCAATTATATGATTAGCATCAGGCATATACTTTTTAAGAAATGAAACATGAAACAAATTATGTACAATCATGGATGAAGGTAATGCAAGATATATGCAACTGGCCCAATCCTTTCCAGGATTTCAAATGGCCCACAAAATCTGGCTGCCAACTTGGTGCAACTTCCCAGCTTCAGGGAACTCCTATTAGCTTTCACTTTCATGAAAATATGATCACCCACTTTGAACTCTCTATGGGTTCTGTTCTTATCAGCATAACTTTTCTGCCTGTCCTGGGAAACTTTCAAATTATGCTTAATTTTTATCATTTGGTCCTCTATCTCCTTGAGCAACTCTAGCCCAACTACTATTCTATTAGCTGGATTATCCCAGCTCACTGGATTATTGCACCTTCTTCCATAAAGTGCTTCAAATGGGCTCATCTTCAACGATGCATGATACCCATTGCTGTAGGCGAATTCTACCAAGTGTAGGTAGTCTTCCCATCTTTATGGTTTGTCCATAACATACATTCTCAGTATGTCTTCTATTACTCTGTTCACCCTCTTTGTCTGTCCATCAGACTGAGGATGATAAGTTGTACTAAAGTTCAGATTCGTTCCGAATCCTTTGAAGAATCCTTTCCAAAAATTCGGGGTGAATTTTGGGTTTCTGTCGGACACAATCGTTTTAGGAATTTCATGCAATAGTGCCACTTCCTTTATGAAAATATCAACAACATATGCTGCCTTGTGAGTAGTTTTTAGTGGAATAAAATGGGCAAATTTTGTAAGCTTGTCCACCACCACCATGATCGAATCATGTAGCTTTCCTGTTCGGGGCAATCCCGTAATAAAATCCATCGTTACTACTTTCCACTTCCACTCAGGAATGGGTAAAGTTTGCAACAACCCTGCTAGGTGCCTATGCTCAGCTTTAATTTTTTGGCACTCCATACATCTAGTGATGTATCGAGTGATCTCTCTTCTCATACCTGGCCAAAAGTAATGGCTCTTGACTGCTGCTACTGTTTTCTTATATCCAGGGTGCCCTACATAAGGCACGTTATGCATCTCCTGCAAAATCATCTGTTTCAAGCATGGGACATTGGGCACAAAAATTCTATTCTTGTACAACAGTATTCCATATGTCTCTAATTTATAAATTTCCATCTTCTGTGGCATTGTACCCTGCTATAGCTTGGCTACCAATTCTCTGTACTGCAGATCTACATTTGTAGCCTCCAGAATTCTTCTTTTAATATTAGTCCGATACATGCTAATGGCTATAGCATGTAATTCATGCACCCTCTTGTTGAGTGCATCAGCCACTTTATTCTCCTTTCCTTTGATATGCTTGATCTCAAAGTCATACTCACACAGAAATTCAAACCACCTACTTTGTCTAGCGTTTAAGGTTGGCTGATCAAACAAATATTTCAGACTGTTATGATCTATTCTAAGTTCAAACCTCCTTCCGATGTGGTAATTCCTCTATTTCTTTAGAGCATGAACTATGGATGCCAACTCCAAGTCATGGGTTTCATAGTTATTCTCGTGCTCTTTTAATTTCTTGGACTCATAATAGATTATGAATCCGTTCTAACTGAGGACCCCTCCCAGTCCTTCTTTGCATGCATCAGTGCATACTATGAAATCTGCATTTGGATCTGCAATCCTCAGAATTGGAGCACTGGTTAACAACTTCTTCAATCGCTGGAAACTTTCCTCACATCCCTCTGTCCAGTGAAATTGCTTCCCCTTTCTTTGCAAGGAAGTGATAGGGTGAGATATCTTGGAAAACCCTATGATGAACCTTCTGTAATAACCAGTCAATCCCATGAAGGATCTAACTTCCGTTACGTTCCTTGGTGATGACCATTCTCTAATGGATTTAATCTTCTCAGGGTCTACTGCTATCCCATCCTTCGAGATAATATGTCCCAGGTAATGGATCTTCTCCTGATAAAACAAGCACTTGCTCAGCTTGGCATACAATTGGTGCTCTCTTAGCACCTGCAACACCATCCTCATATGTTCTTCATGTTCTTCTTCAGTCCTGGAATACACCAGAATGTCATCCAGGAAGACAATGCCAAACTTGTCTAAATAATCCCTGAATACTCCATTCATCAAGCTCATAAAAATAGCAGGTGCATTTGACAGTACAAATGGCACCACTGTGAACTCATAATGACCATACCTTGTTCTAAAGGCGGTCTTGTTGATGTCTTCATCTCTTATTCTTACTTGGTGATATCTCGATCTTAGATCTATTTTCGAAAAGATCTTTGCATCCTTCAACTGATCGAAGAGATCATCAATCCTAGGTAGAGGATACTTGTTCTTCACCGTTACTTTGTTCAATTCCCTGAAATCGATGCACAATCTCAGCGTTCCTTCCTTCTTCTTTACGAACAAGACCGGGGCACCCCAAGGTGACATGCTTGGGTGTATATACCCCTTCTTTAGAAGTTCTTCAAGCTACAGCTGCAATTCTTTCAGTTCTGGCGCATTCATCTTGTACGGAGCCTTTGACACTGGAGCTGCTCCAGGCATCAAGTTCACAGAGAAATCAATATCCCTTTTCAGAGGTAGTCCAGGTACTTCCTGGAATACATATTCAAACTCTTTAAGTACCTCATGATCATCAATACTTGACACCTTATCCTTAGGCGTTTCCCCCACATGGGCTGTAAATAATTGACAGCCTTTTCTGTAGCACTTCTTCAGCTGCATTGCCGAGATTTCTCTAACAGTAATATCTCTAGGAATTCCTTGGACATCTCTCTGATTCCCTTCTTTATATAAGCAAGTGAATGCCTTGTTTCGACAGTCCAAGATGGCATGGTGCTGGTCCAACCAGTCCATCCCAATTAGACAGTCATAAGAGCCTAACGACAGAATGTTCAAATCGACCTTCGTGCCCAGTCCATTCATGTCTATAGGACAAGACTTGACTAACTCCGTGACTTTTCTCTTGGTTCTTGTAGCTAGCTGCACTAACCAAGACTTTTCATGTTTGCTTCTTATCAAATGCAAACTTTCCACCACTCTAGGGTTTATATAACTATGGCTAGCCCCTAAATCAACTAAAATAATAAATGGTTGGTCTTTTATCATACCTTGTACTTCAATCATGTGCGACTGATACTCAGTTTTCTTGCTGTCCAGGGCTGCGTAGATCCTTGGAATTCTACTACCCATGTCCTCCACTATTTCATCCTGCTGAACATTGTGGAGAACTCTTACTTTGTCATTTTTGTGGGGGAAATCCCTGTACCTATGGTTTTCTTTACAACCCCAACATTCCATAGGTGGCGGCCTTAATATTTTCCCACCCACTTCAACCTTCCTGGGCTCTCTAAGAGACGGTTGTCCTTGAGGACTGTTTTCGAAAAAGGGTGGTTTATTTCCCTTCTTCCTCTGTTCTTTCTTGAACTTTTTCTGGTCATCCCAAGCCTTCGAAAAGGTAGGCTTTTCTCTTTGTTGTTCAGATAAGCACTTTGCTCTTTTTATCATTTCTTCCATAGTATTTGGGAAATCATACTAAATATTATCCCCAATAGGAGGCCGTAATCCACTCAGGTACCTCTGAATCTTGGCAGACTCATCTTTGATGAACGAAACATACTTCAGTAATTCCAAAAACTTTTGTTCATACTCATCAATGTTCTGGTTGTCCAGCTTGAGTTCAAAGAACTATTTCATATTTCTGTCATAATTTCTTTTAGTTAACTATTTCCTCTTGAAATAACTCTTGAATTCTTTCCATGTGATGTCCCTTTCCCTGATGTGATGCACCTGCACAAGTTGATCCCACCACATGGATGCCTTTCCCTTCAATTGATACATGAAAATCCTGCCCTCTGCATGAGAGGAATAATTTTGTAGTTGAAAGTATTTCCTCATACCAAGCAACCAAGTTTCAACATCTTCCTCCTTCATATGTTCTCCATTGAACGTTGGAGGCTTGATCTTGTTCATTTCCCCTTTCATATCATCCATCCCAGATCTCCTGTGCTCTCTGATAGGAGATGGGCTTGAACTACTGTGTGCTTCCCTACTGGAATGATTTGGGGAGTGACGATGATGTCTACTGACACTCCTTGATCTTCTTTTCCTCTCAGGGGTCCTGCGACTCTCTGTCTTGCTTGAGTCACTCTCCTTTTCCAATTTCTTTTCTATTCTTTCTAGACTCTTCAACATCCTTAAGTTGAATTCACCCTACTTATCCCTGACTTTCATGAGCATTCAACTATCATCTCGGCGAGCCTGGGCATATTTCTGTAATCTTTCAATGATTTTCATCATATGTCCTTCCTTATCCATCTCTTTTCCTTGCCCATTAGAGTTTGATCCTCTGACTCCCAAGTTGACATTCCTTCCTTCTCTTTCGTTCTCTAAATTGGAGGCAATCTCCACCACTTCCATTCTCTTCTCTCAATGACAACCCTATTCGGTTCTGGCACTTGCTAAGATTTTTCAAACACATGTGCAAACAACATGGATTTGTCAGGCATCATTCTTAGCAAATTCCACACATTCAAAACCATTCTGATTTAAGAAAACACTTCGACTTCACAAATTTTTTGAGTTCTGCTCGGCTCTGTAATTTTCGGGTGATAGCTCCCTCTTTCTCAGTCCCTACCCTCATAACCAAAGGTCGTGACCAAATGCTAGACTACTAGGTCCTACTCAGGCTTTCGACCTTCGAAGAGTTTAAGGTACACACATCTATCTCCTGGAGTTCCAATTTACCAAATTCACGTAAATTGGGTGGATCGACGGTCCACGTATAACCAACATCCAACGATTAAAAATCCGCTATGGTTCTTCCGTCTTCGAATATTTTGGGACTTCAGGACTTCGACTTTCGGGGTTTCAGTAACCGGGAGTTCGAAATGCAGCGACCCAAACCACTGGTCACTCCATTCCCCGAACTCCGATACACGAGTTCTTGTATGAGATCCAACGATCCTCGATGATTTGGATCCAACGGTCCAAATATTTTCAAAGTTTCGTGAACTGAGAGTTTACAATGCAGCAAATCCAAATCTCTTGTCACTTCAATCCCCGAATTCTGATATGGGAATTCATGTATGAGATCAACAGCTGTGAGCCTCCCCTGATCCGACGGTCTAGATCTCTCCTAATCTTACACTTGTCAAAGCTCTTCAGCCCTAACTTCCTCGCTAGTTGGCTGGATTTGACGGCTCATGGGATTTGGACACTTCTTCCTGGAAGTGCTCCACTGTCCAATTCTACCCTTGTTAATCTCTTTCGGGATTCGGGACTTGGAGTGACCAAGAATTTCACCTACACTCCAAGTTCACGATCCCTGAATTCATGAAATGATCCAATGGATCAAACCAACTACGATCAATGACCCATGTTTATTCTGGATCCTAGGGTGGCGAGTTTCTCCATCCACTAACCACCTTGCAACTTTTGTCTATCTTACGTTCCTCGTGATTTCGCAAGTTCTCCACAGAGAATTATGACCATCCAACTCTGCTTCTCAAGGAATTTTGGCCAATGAATTGGTACCCTCCGTCTGAACTTTCATCTACTTGATCCAACACTCCTGATTCCCCACGATATGACGACTCAGATCTTATCGGCATTTCGCGTATCGATATTTTGTGTGTCACGAGGTCAAAATATTTTCCACCTTTGTCCTCCCTATTCCCAAAATTTCGATTTCTTCATGGACAATTAACGGTCCAAATATCTCCTATATTGACGGTTGTGATCCAATTGTGAATTCGTGTTTCGTGAATTCTCACGAACTCACCCTTAGACCATTTCAAGTCATGATTCAGCGAAAGGTTGATCGCTCTCCACGTGTCCTTTCCGATGGATCGTCCTGACGAATTCGAGATTTCACGTATGGTGATTTCCACACTCCTATGCAACTCCAAAGGGTTTTAAACCTTGTGCACGTTCTCCAGATTTGACGGTTGTGAGGGTTCTCCTTTCCTCCTAAAGAGATTCTATGGCTCCAACACTTCTGGTGTGGAGTTCTCTCTCTCCCTGTGGCCATATACCACACTGGTTGCAGTTTATAATACCACTACACCTCTTGAGCTTTGTAACACGATCAAGTAGTCCATTGACACTCATAAGCATTCTGAGGTCTGAAATTAGTCCTCCAAACACAATTTCTTCTCAAAACCTCGATCCAAAGACCACTTATCCAGCCCATCCAGGCTCAACGTTGAAACTAGGCTCATATACCATACTGTAAAGTCCATGACCATCAATGCCATGGTCGGGCCAACATTGCTACGCGGAAAAACACTACTATAACATATTATGCATTCTTATGAAATAAAATTACTTAATGACAGTTAAACACAACGTAATCACATTAATACCATTAGCATACATAATCCACGACATTAACAATAATTCATGAATACAACGAAATACATGTAAACATTGCTAGAATCACAAACATGCATATTTAGTTGAAATTATACGCATGTATATACTTTCTTCTAGACTAGATTTAATTCACCAATTGCATGTAGACCTCCCACGAAACTCCCAGCATTAGCCCATGCTGCTCATCACTCTTAGCAGTAGGTCACCCCCGAGTTGGGACTAAGCTCCACCGGGTAGGGATTCCTAGGCTAGGCAGGGAATACAGGAAGACACATAGTCACAGGAGAAGGATTCTCTCCTAGGAGCCACTTATGACCACTACCCACAGACTCTCATTCCCCACATGTCTGTCCCACCCTAGGAGTATACACCTTCATTGTCACCAAGACAGTCCATCGACTTCTAACCTCCCTTCCCTTGGGCTTCAGCAACAGACCGGACCGGAAGTCTCCGAGCTTAGTGGCAGCTACAAGACTCCTTCTAGGAGTTCTCACTTCCTCAGTGCACTCTCTCACCTGGAGAGATTAACTCACAGGCTAGGTAACCTGCCTCTTCAACAACAATCACTGGCCAACAAGCCACACGTAGTCTAGCACTGCGTGGCCACAACAATCAATTGGGAAAATGGGTATGGACACCCGAAACGGAAATGATCAGTGCTAAATCATAGCGCGGCTCTCTTTGGTTTCAAAGATGCATAAGGTGTACAGAGGTTCAATCATAGAGGCCAAATACAGATGGAGGATGGAGGAATTGGAAGGTCGAACCCCGGATTCAGGTGATGGTTGGAGGAATGCCCACCCAATTCCTATGCAACAGTCAATGGAATTGAAAGAGAACCCCCAACACGACTCATTTCTTGGGTTAAATCGCATATGCCTGGGTCGACACATGTCACCCATGAAGCTGCATGCATCCCTCCCTAGGAACTTAGGACAAAACATATATTTCACATGGCCTTTGGGATAATATTAAAATATTATTCCCAAGGACTTAAGCCCCTAGGCTCCACACTTAGCCTCTCTTTCCAATATTCCAGCCCCCAATCCCTTACCCAGGTTTTGTGGAAGCTTAGTTCCCCATCACTCATTCATCGTGGTTGGTCCACACTTAGAGATGTTTTGTATTAATACTTTGCATAATTACATGTACAAAAATCAGGGTCCTGGCCTTCAACACTTAGGCTCCCTAGCCTAATAACACATAAGCCCACTATCTTATATAACTTGGCTGACTAGCCTTATAAACTTGAATTACAGTTCATAAACAAGCTTTATACTTCATAGACATGATTTACAATAGGGCTCGGCCTTGGGGACATTACAATATCTCTGTACATTTCTTTATTATATCTCCGCTCTCATTTCATGCCGAAAATAATCTCGATCAGTGGTATCAGAGCAGGCTATTCTTGATTGTTTTTCAATGCATGTCCCCGATGAGATCTTAGTATAGAAAGTTGGGTCTCGACCTTGTTTCTCTTGAATAAAATTTCTCTCGGACGCCCAAGAAACCCTCCATGGCGGAAGAAAATAAAAACGATGGAGCAGATGATTCTATTAATCGGTTCCACATCCTTCAATGCCTGTTGATATCAACAGGCGCATATTCATCCAAAAACCACTTTGGAAGCACCTATCCTTTCAAGATACAAGTTAATTTTGATATTCTCGTATTTGAAAGTCGGATATATGCAGATGTTGTAAACAAATGGATAAATCTGTTAGAAGGTTATTTCTCTGTTCACCATTTTTCCGATAGGGAAAAGATCACCTTTTCACTCCTTAAATCTCTCCCCCATGTCAAACATTTGTGGGAAACTTACTTGGAGCAAAGATCCATAGAAGAGTCTAGAATATATGGTATCGATCCGACTTGGGATTTTTTTATGGACGCAGTAAATGATCAATATTACCCTGTTGGAAACTATGAGGACTAGTATATGAGATGGACCACACTGCGACAAGAGAAGGGCGAAGCAGTTCTGGAATTCAACAATACCTTCCATACCTTACGCACCAAGTTGGGTATCAAAGACTTGGTACGGAATTTGGTTCTAAAATACTGTGCAGATCTACACAGATACATCTAAACTGAAATGGATTTTCTGGACATCTCATCACTCAGTACTGCTTATCGATATGTTGCTAAAATCAAGAAGAAATTTAAGCACCATAACAAATGGGTGTTCAGTTCTGCAAATCCGTAACAACCAAATTATGATAAAAATGACCCTAACAAACAACCTCCCAAAAACCAGTCCAAGCCATAGGAAAAGAAAGGCCATGGAAAGATAAAGAAGGACATCAGAAAATGGTGTGATTTCCACAAAATCCCCTGGCACAACACCGATGAATGTCGCTCAAAAATGTCATTGGTTTCCAAAATCAAAGACAAGGAGATGAACATTGATTCAGAATCTGATTCAGAAAATACTGACAGAAGACCAATCATCGACGCAGACCCCACTGATATTGTCGCGACCGCAACAATTCAACCAGAAGAACAAACAAATCCTGAAGAGGGGGAGCGCCTTTTTCATTCACAAATGTGGGTGAAGGGGACCCTATTGCATTTTTTTGTTGATAGCGGAAGCTAGAAGAACATCATCTCAGTAGAGGTCGTCAAAGAGTTGGGATTGTCAACAACACCACATCCACAACCATACGACATCGGGTGTCTTTGCCAGGGACGAGATCTTCGTGTCAGCCATCAGTGTCGATTTTCATATGGCATCCAACCCTTCAAGGATGAGGTATTATGTGATGTTTCCTCATTGGATGTCTACAATGTTCTCTTGGTACAACCATATATGTGGAAGCGCCATGCTATCTATGAGTCTCCTGTAGTGTCATTGTTAATCTGGGAGGTCATCTCTACAGGATACAAGAGGTGGTTCTGACTACTGTCCCACCTAAACAGTGCCGCAAGGTAGTATCTCATACTACAAAATTTATCTTCTTCACAATCTATGCAAAAGGTGAACAAAAGGATAGAGTAACCACTATAGCCTTGACGCAAGCACCTTCTATCAAACAGAATCATGTAGAAAATACTGCAGCAAAGCGCAAAGATTCCTTCCGCACACAGACATATCATGTAGCCAAAATGGTTAAAAAAGGTCCAACCCTTCTAGCCACAGGTTCATGACAACCTTCAAAAATCCAAGCAACATAACTTCTCCAACAAGGAAAGCAGCTCATCAAGATGCAGATTCAACAAACGCTTTTCGCTCTCCCACGGGAACTCAACACAATCGATACCATTTCTTCCTAAAGAGGGAGTATTAATCTAGGTGGATATCGGTGGCTACCCACCTTTTCCAGCCATCTCAAAACCATTTTCTCGCAATTTTGGTAATTTACTATTTTTAGCAGTTTTTAACTTCCGGGGCCATTTTGAGGGCCTAATTGAAGGTTTTTTAGGATCGATCTTCTCAATGATAGCCAAAGGCTCTGATTGAGCCCCCTAAATGGATCTCCTCTACGATACCTTTCCAATGAGCTATCTTTCACCCCAAACGAAGATCGTATGACAAAGTTACACCCCCATGAAGTTGATACACCAAACTACCCAAAACGAGGTCCAAAAAACTATTGGCTTTTCATCTTCCAGGGTTAGGGTTTTGGATTTTATTTATGATAAAAATGAATTTGGAGCCTCATTGTAAAATCATATTCTTGTGAATGCGAGTAGCCGCCACATCTCTTCTTAGAGATAAGTTTCCACCATTCTAGCAAGTCTTTCACTCTGTATTTTTACAGTCTTTGTACATTTTCACTCATTAATAAAAAAATGTTTATTACTATATCTATGTGTTTATGGTTACATCTCTGATACACTTCTATTATATTTTTTGATATCCGAGATATATTTGTACATTTCTTTATTATGTCTCTGCTCTCATTTTGTGTCGAAAATAATCCAGATCACATTGTGACATCAAGTTTCATTCATCACATAACATCGTAAGGTCATGGTCATCAGATTATGACACATGGTTTTTATTTTTCATATAATGGCTTTGCAAAAGGTTTGTCACATTCTGACAGTGGGTTATGTTTGTCACATTGGGAGATCGAGAAATGTCCATCTCATTGCAATGTTGGCGTATGTTTGTGACATTATGGCATTGGGTAAACTTCAGCACATTGCGAGAATGGGTTATGTTCGCCATATTGCGACATTTGGAAATGTTTATCATAATGTGACATAAGGATATGTGCATCACATTACAACATAAGAACATGTTTGTCACGTTATGATGATAGGGCTATGTTCACCACATTGCAATGTATATTTATGATCATCACACAGTGACATTACTAATTTTGTGAAATTGCAATATTACTTTGTTTGTCAAATTGCGACGTTACTATGTTCGTCACATTTCAACATTATGACAATGAGTTACGTTCATCACATTGAGATGTCGGAAAATGTTTGTCTCATTGTAATTTTCGCACATGTTTGTGACATTATGACATTGGGTTATGTACATCACATTGCAACAATGGGTTATGTTCATCATGTTGCAACACTTGGAAATTTTTGTCACAGTGTGACATTAGGATATGTGTGTCACATTGCAATGTGAGGATATATTCGTCACATTGCAATGACAATGCTATGTTCACCACATTGTGACATCTATTTATAATCATCACATAGTGACGTTACTATGTTTGTCAAATTACAACTTTACTATGTTCATCAAATTGTGACGTTACTATGTTCATAACATTGCAACATTACTATCATTGTCATGTTGCAACATCCAATTTGGTTCGTTGGATTGCAGTGTGGGGTTATATTCATCACATGACAGGTTTAGTTTTTGTTCGAAACATTAATAAAAGGAAGTTCTTCCCAAGTTTTAAAAGAAAAATGGAAATGATGTGACATTCCAACAATGGGTTATGCTTGTCATATTGTGACGTTTAGAAGTGCTTATCACATTGTGATGTTAGGATATGCATGTCACATTTCAATGTGAGGATATGTTTGTCACATTATGATGAAGGCGTGATTTTCCTCACATCATGATGTCTATTTATGATCGCCATGTAGCGACGTTACTATGTTTTTTAAATTGTAATGTTTCTATGTTCAACATATTGCAACATTATTACGTTCGTCACATTGCAACAATACCATCATCACCACATTGTAACATCTACTTTGTTTTATCAAATTTCAATGTGGCGTTATGTTCATCACATGACAAGGTTAGTTTGTGTTCGAAACATTACAAAAAAGAATTTTTGGCCAAGTGTTTTAAAAAAAATCTAACAAACTCTTTCCTTTGTCATAAAGATAGGAAATTTGAAAAGATGAAAAGATAGGAAATTTTGACTTGTTTTATACTTTGGAGATAACAATTTATACTCATTCTAAGGACATTGATGTAAAAAACAACTTTAAATTTGGAGATGACAATTTATTATTGTTATAAATGCATTTAAATACACCACACATGGATCATAGAATGTATACATTGCACCATGATAAAAACTATGAACATTATACATCCATATATAATGTTTATATACTTTTCATTGATCTTATTTGTGAAAGGTGAGAATTGTGATCTTTCAATTCTTTCAAGGAAAATGACAACTCTTCCTTATAAAAGTCACCACCCTACTTTACAAAAATTGTCTCGTACCAATTATTTATAAATCCCCAATATGAACTTGTATGGGGATGAACCCCTTCCCACTTAATGTAGAAATCAATTGTATAACAAAACTATTGGGTGATGACTTTGAAAGATATAAACTCTCATGAATTTATATTATTTATGTGACTATTCACTAGTTTCTTAATGATAGAGACAAAGAAGGGTAAGATAATACTAACACAATAGAGTGAAAATGTTATTTCCCACTTAATGTAGAAAACATTCAGAAATCAACTGTATAACAAAACTATTCAGTGATAACTTTGAAACCTTTGAAAGCTAGAAACGCTTATGACTTTATGTTTAGTTATGTGACTATTCACTAGTTTCTTAATGATAGAGACAAAGAAGGGTAAGATAATAACACAATATTGTGAAAATGTCCCTCATCATTTAAGCGGTCAATCATTGTTAAACAACATATAAACTTGCACCAAATTTGTAATAAGAGATGCTTGGTATTGTTTAATGGTAATGAATAAGTATTTATTAATATATGTATTAATATTGTGCATATATATATATATATATATATATATTATAATTAAATTTAATGTGTTTTAAATTAATTATAGATATTTTAGAATATATACTATTAATAAAATCCAGAGGAGGGTAGGGTATGTATCGTAGATTTTACGAGTCAAATCAAGTTAAATCTCTGGGCGGAGGGGGGTCCCTTGTCCCACAAACAAGGGGGTCTCATACACCAATTTAGTGTGGCTTGGTCGTGACCTTAAAAAATAGATTATTATTATTTATTATTATTAAAATAAATTTGAAATTGATATATTATATTTTCATGTATACATTTGAAATTGATATATTATATATTCATGTATTGTGATTTGTAAATGTTAAAAAAATAAAATAATTTTTCATTTAAACCATAAAACATTGTTAAGAAGTCTATAAATAAACTTGCATGAAATTTGGTACTATTTATGGTAATTAATAAGTATTTATTAATATTAAATATTTTAGGATATATATATTATATAATTATGATAGATTTAAAGTATTTTAAAATTAATCATAGATATTTTAAAATATATACTATTAAAAAAAAATTGAAATTGATATATTATATTGTAACTTATTGTAAATTATAAATATTAAAAAAATATATATATATTGAAATTTAATACATATTATTTCATACTCATAAAAAGGTGCATTATATTCAACCATTTATTATGACTTTACTCTTAACAAATAAAGTTTGCCTATACATTAATAAGACTGTTGAACCCTAACCTTAATAAATTTAAACTCTAACCTTAATAAGTTTTAAAAGACTGTTGAACCCTAACCTTGATAAGTTTAAACTCTAACCTTAATAAGTTTTAAAAGACTATTGAACCCTAACCTTAATAAGTTTAAACTCTAACTCTAATAAGTTTAAACCCTGATTTTGCAAGTATATATCAAAAGAATAACCTTTCCTAACCATAATAGGAATAACTTTCCTAACGGTAATAGTTATAACCCTAGTCCTAATAGATTTAAGGATTTTGTAAGTAAATATCAAAAGACAAAGTCTTTGGGGATTTTACACCCATGTAAAAACTTGTGTAATCAATACTAATGAGAAGTGCTAAATTTATTTACAGCCATATAAAATATTTTATGTCTCCGTGAGTAATCAAGTTAAAATCCATGCCCTATTTTAATGTAAATATTCTTATCGTTTATACAAAATCTTGTATGTCATTTTAATGTAAATATTTTCATCATTTATATAAAATCTTGTCTGTCATTTTAATGTAAAAGCTATTTCCCATTAGCGAGACAATTGTTTCACGGATTTAAAACTATCACATGAATTGCAATTGGAAGTGGAAATTTATAGATTTAAATCTACCACCTGAAATGCAATTGGAAATCGAAACATAATTATTATTTGGAAGTGCGACCAATACGATCATTATTAGCTTGCTGGTTCTTATGGATGCCATGGCAAACCTAATCCGTCAGGCACCTTGTAAACCCTTTAACTTTGTCGTTCCAAAACGTTGTCGTGAGCCAAAAGTTGGGTTATTGCTTGGCCAATAAAATAGAACAATCAGACATCATCTTCTTGAGATTGTATTATGCTATCTGCATGTATATGAGAAAATCGGATTTTAACTATTAATTTCACATTATTTTTAACAAACAAACAAATGGAAAACAAATGGAAAATGTATACATAGTTACTCCAAGAATCCAAATATTCAAGCCAAACTATGCTATACGGATCAGGCCGAATGGCAACATTGAGGCTCTCATGTCTTCAACAAAAACTCGATTGATGAGTCTAAACAACGCCTTTCAATTGAAAGGAATTCAGATTAAATCTGTAAAATGGATGCGGATTTCATAATTACTTTCAACAGAAACTAGATTGATCAGTCTAAACAACGCCTTTTAATTGATGTCGATTTCGTAATTAAACAACATGCAAAGTTAACAGAAAATGAGCCGATCTAGTTCGTCAATTGCTCTCTATCAATTTTTCTAGCTAATGGGAAGATGAAGCTAACCGGCCATATGAGTAGAGCAGTCCGTAGCTGTATGGTATGGGAATAGCTAATGGACAAGTGAATGTTGGAATAATGCTTAGTTTAGAAGACTAGATTGGGTTGGTTGAAGATTTGTAGGAGTTGTTGAGATATTCTCTCAACCTCCATAGCTATGTTTGGGGTAAGTTGAATCTGAGTCCAACTATATATGTACATATGTATGTGTGCAATATAATAAGGTAATTGTGTGTGAATACTGTGCCTCTGTTCTCATGGATTTTAACATGGTATGAGAGCAGGCTCAGCCCTGACTCTCTCACGAGAGGGGTTGTGACCATGCAATCTAGACAATGCTAATCTCCTGTAAATAGATTAGCGTAGAGTGTGTGAGAGTGGATTGTTTTTATTTATATGTGAGTTGTTTGTTTTTTTTTGCCTGTGTGGATCAAGAGGAGACGTCACCATTTGGGCTGCAAATCTGAAGATCGCTGCAGATCTGGTGGATTGGAAGCATTCAACGTTCGGTTGATAAGACGTGAGAGTATCTTGTGGGCTGTGAAATTGGCCAGAGGAAAGAGCACAGTTGGATTGTGCGTGAAGGAACTGTTAAATATATTGTACCCTCAACAGTATGACCGTACACTCCCAGCTGTACTGGATAGTTGTACTTTCTATTTTTGTCCTGCTTGAGCATATATAGCTCAACCATCTTACATTGTAACTGAGTTCTCTATGTTCTGTACTTCTTCATACATTTCAATATACTGTTCTATTCTTTTCTCTCTGCATTTCTCTTTGCTCCACAATTTATCATGGTATCAGAGCTTCAGCAGTAAGCCTCTTCACACAGTCGGGAGAGCAACACGATCCTCACAGCACAGAGCTTACACGCATCTTGAGAGCACGCGACACCGTTTTTTCACAAGGATTGGAGAGCTGGCCGTAATACTCTTTAAGGATCACCGTAACAAGCTTGCGGAGGAAGCAGAGCGTACAACGCTCGAAAGATCCTGGACGAAGAGAACGCAGAAGAAGAAACCCTAAAGATTCTTGTAATCTTCTCAAGAATCGTCAAAGATTGACGAAGAAAAGCCGGAGGAGGAGAGAAATTTTAAAGAACTCGAAAATTTCCCTCACATATGTTAAAGATTGAAGCACAGAACGAAGAATTCGTGAAATTCTTTCAAATCTTTGAAAGATTCACGAATCTTTTATTCCACACGATAAATTCCGTCAAATTCAGCAAAGATCGCGTCAAACACACAAGGAACTGCCATTGCGGCCATAAGAGTCGTCCTGTGAACAAATTCGAGGCGGGA
This sequence comes from Picea sitchensis, assembly GCA_010110895.2. Taxonomy (NCBI): domain Eukaryota; kingdom Viridiplantae; phylum Streptophyta; class Pinopsida; order Pinales; family Pinaceae; genus Picea; species Picea sitchensis. The sequence goes on from SNQJ01S0000040.1 coordinate 32,612, forward strand.
AACCAGTCCAGAACGGACAAGGAGAGCGCGGAAAAGGTGAAAGAATTTCATCCGTCAGATCTTGAACACAGGCCCGACAGTCGTTGGATCAGTGAGAAGGTGCACGAGGTTTAGTCCTCTGCAGTGCACAGGAGTGATTTCGACCTGTAAAGTCGCGAAATCCTGACGTCATCTTGACCGTCCGATCAAGAGACACGTGGTGAGATCCTATTTCATCGCAAAATCGGGAATCGGGAGTTGGATGAGCGAAAGAATCTACTCTCCAAAAACTCCGATACGCAAAATCGCGAAATCCCGAAACGATCACAGCTGTCCATTTCAGAGGACAGGTGGCAGCAGATCAACACATCGTCATATCGACATTTCGGAGTTCGGGGTTTTTCAAAGACATTGCAACAGGACCTCGCAACTCGCGAAATCGCGATACGCGATATAGCGATACGATCTCAGTCGTTCGTTTGTCTAGACATGTGGCAAACATCGAAGCGCCCGTAGGCATTTCGGCATTTCGGAATTCGGGGTTTCAAGTTGTCAAAGAAATTTGACATCGCAATTCGCGAAATCGCAATACGCGAAATCCCGATCCAATTCCAGTTGTCCATCCTGACCAGACACGTGGCAGACATCGAGGCCACCGTCATCATATCGACATTCAGAGTTTCAAGTTGTCAAACACATTGTGTCAACGGAGCATCGCAAGGCGCGATATCCCGAGGACGCATCAAAACCGTCCATCTATCCTGGATGCGTGGCGCAAATCCGGGGACTCAGAAAAAGTCCCGAAGAGGAAAGGGCCATCGACATATCGGGATTCGGGAAATCGCGAAACCTGAGAACGAGTGTTCGGGTTTCTTTCCAGTGAAATCCCCGACGCAAATCTGAGTCGTCCATCTTTCAAGGACACATGGCAGAGATCGAGGCTTTCGGAAAAATCCCGACAGGAGGAACCCTCCATTTGCGGGGCTGAGCTAACGTCATCTCGTCAAATGAGTCAATTGACGATTGGCATTTCGCGGATCCTGGTGACAAGAGGTCTTGGACATAACATATCGCGAAATCGCGAGGAGAGATCACGACCGTCCATCTGTTGAGGACACGTGTCATAGATCGGAGCCTTCGGGAAAAGTCCCGATAGGACAGCGCCATCGGAAAATCGGCGATCGCGGATTCGAGGAGTCAGAAACACTCGACATCAGAACTCGCAAAATCCTGATTCGCGAAATCCCGACTCACGATATCTCGATAAGATCTGGACCATCCGATTACAGCAGATCTGGATCATTGAAAAGTCCAAAGGCGATTTTTTCGCATTTCGGCGATTTGTAAGCCAAAGAAACGGGAAAATCCCGTAGCGCTTTAACACAAGGCGTGTGGTCACATTGAAAGGAGACCAAGGGCCAATTCAAGCTCGATAAGATCCTATCGGCCATCGGCACATCGGCCATCGGCAAATCGACATCTCTGAGATTGGAGGTAAATACAAATTTTTCCCTCTAATTTTACTACAATTTTAAAAAAATAAAAAAATGGCATCATCTAGCAACCTAGGACCAACTCAGGGTCCGATACTTCTGGGAAAGAACTATGAGTTCTGGTCTCTTCGAATGAGGTCGTTCTTGCAAGCACAAGAGTGCTGGGAACCAGTGGATCTTGGCTATGTGGAACCAGATCCAGCTGCCCTCACTGCCATGATAAATGCACAGAGAATTGCTCAGGCAACTCTGAGGACCAAAGAAAACAAATGAAAATTCTGGATTCAGAACTCTGTGGATGATTCCATATTCTTGAAAATCACAGGCGCTAGTACTTCCAAACAGGCTTGGGACATCCTCAAAACGTCCTACCAAGGAAATGATAGGGTAAAAACAGTTAAACTGCAGTCCTTGTGGACACAATTCGAGACTCTCAGAATGACAGAGTCCGAAACCGTAGATCAGTTCATGACCAGAGTCATGGGCATCATAAACCAGATCAGACTCATTGGTGAAACCATCACTGATCAATGAATTGTTAAGAAAATCCTCAGAAGTCTACACAGGAAATTTGAAATGGTTGTAACAGCCATCCTTGAATCCAAGGATTTATCAAGATTTTCAACAGATGAACTAATTGGTTCTCTGGTGACACATGAGACAAGACTGCATCTCACAGATGAGTCAATATCAAATGCCTTCCAATCTCAATTCTCATTCAGAAGAGGGAAAGGCAGAGGAAGAAGTAGAGGAAGAGGGAACAATCAGGGAAACCCTCATACCAGTGGAGGAAATAGACAACAGTATCCAAATAACAATTTCCAAGGTCACAGAAATCAACAACAAAATCAACATCAGAATTTCCAGCCTTAGAGAGGCAGAGGGCGAAGATCAAATGACAAAACTAGCATTCAATGCTTTTATTGCAAAAAGTATGGGCACTATGAATCTGAATGCAGGAAGAAGCAGGCAGATCAGCTCTCAGGCAGAGCACATGTGTCAAATCATACAGGAGACACCTCAAGAGGTATGTTTCTCTCATGCCACAAAA
>SNQJ01S0000040.1:38248-121942 GCA_010110895.2 Picea sitchensis
AATTTGTAAAGTAAGCATTAAGGGAGGGTGTTGGAATAATGCTTAGTTTAGAAGACTAGATTGGGTTGGTTGAAGATTTGTAGGAGTTGTTGAGATATTCTCTCAACCTCCATAGCTATGTTTGGGGTAAGTTGAATCTGAGTCCAACTATATATGTGCGTATGTATGTGTGCAATATAATAAGGTAATTGTGTGTGAATACTGTGTGCCTCTGTTCTCATGGATTTTAACAGCGAAGCTAACAGGCCAATATGGTAGCTGCGCATTTATATGGTAGTTGGGCAGTTATATGGTAGTTGGGGCAGTCCATAGCTGTGGAGATTGTGGCCAAAAGTGGTTGAAATGTAAATAAGATAAAAGTTTAATAGTGAAGTAAATATTTAATGTTAGGTAAGTTTGTTAATTATTTAAATGTGGCAATTAAATGAGAAAAGATTAATTTCTTAGTATGATTAAGTAAATGTGAAAAAAGTAAATAGGTTAATCCATGCATTTAAAAATGTTAAGAAGTTATGAAGATTAATTTTCATTCATTTATTTGGAAGGATTAATAATATGTCATCATCTTCAATTGTTAGTCATTAGATTAAGATTTTAAATTAAAAGATTATTAATTGTACCCATTTTCAATAGGTGTATGCCAAGTAACTATAAACCTATTTATTTATAAATTATAAAAATAAAATGAAATAACAATTTTTTATTTATAAATATAAAAATGAAATAAAATAACATTTTTTTTTTCTAATTTTGTGTGCATTCTAATTAAAAAATTTATTTTTTATTGTTTTAATATATATATATAAAGTTTATTTATAAATTATAAAAATGAAATGAAATAACAATTTTTTTTTTTTCTAATTTTGTGTGCATTCTAATCAAAATTTTGATTTTTTGATTTTTTTACAAAATAAAAAATATATATATAATAATTTAATTTTTTTTTGGTTTAGTGCATCACAAATTATCAATTTATTTCAAATTATCCGCTGATCTCAAGAATAAAACTCTTTTCCATGCATTACTCATCAAAAGTAAACAATCAAAATTCACAGAGAAACATCAAACAAGCTAAATTGGTAAATGCATGGGAGGAAAACAAGCATGGGAGGAAAACAGTTAGTCCCCGTAATAACCCGAGGAAAAGAGCCTCCCATGAATTATAAGCTTCAGTTTGAATGATAACGACCTTGTGTTTGGTTGATCACAATAATTTTAATGGCGGTCAATTAGAATTTGCGTGTTGAAGTTTGTTGTTAGTGATTAATTGGATAGTGAGATAATCAAAGTAAAACCTTAAAAGAAATCCTAATTCAGTGGAAATAGAAACAACTAAGTTAAACTCGAAGCTATGGCTATACAAAATCAATGGCAAAAGAAGTTACAATATCCTGTGTACGGATATCGCTTTATGTAAAGAGGAATTTTATAACTGAAGTTATTATACTAGCACAGCTGAAATCCGTGGCGAAAATGAAACGTACAGCAGCTCGAAAATGAAACTTTTGGACAGTTGAGGAAATTTAAATGGTAATCTGAAAGGTTAATCATTTAAACGTGGCAATCATATAGTGCTACAGTAATTTCTTAATATGATTAGGTAAATGTTAAAAAGTAAACAGGTTAACGGATGCATTCAGAAATACAAGGAAGTTATTAAGAGTAAATCACATTCATTGATTTGGGAGGACGACTAAGAATATGCCAGCATCTTCAATTGTTAACCATCAGATTAGAATTTTAGATTAAAAACTGATTAATTGTGCTCATTGTCAATAGGTATACGCCTTTCGGCGTAATTAAATGATTAAAGCTTTCTTTACCATATGAACAAGAATAAGAGCCCGTCTATTAAATAAATAAAACTTTCTCTATTATATGTGCAATGTTTCAAAAAGCTTAAAAAGCCTCTTACAGAAAATTAAAAGTAATTTTGTTTTATCATTTTATGTACTATAAATTGTATTGTATTCAATATTAGAAAATTAGAAATGTATACACATGTATTCTGTCCTTTTGAATCAAGGTTTTAGACAAAAATAACTTTATTAAAGTTAAAGATTGGCATGTGCATTCTTGCAAGTAGCTTTTCGTGTATAAAATTATGAATGTGTGATGTTGTGATCGTGAGTAAGTTTGCCATGGGGCAAGTAGATTTTAATGCATAAATGTCTAATGTTATGATTAACTTTACTATTTAGCAATACCCTCATGTCCAACTCTCATGCTATGAGAGCCAGCTCTCTTGTCTGACAGTCATGCTCACAGTCTCTCCAGTTTGCATGTCATCATATGCACTTGGATTGGTTTCGAGTTTCTCATACTCTCTCTAGTTTGTAGGTCAACAAATGCGCTWGGATTATCGATTTTAATGGGTCACTGTTCATAGTACTCTACGTTCKGTCTATTGTCTTTAAGCGTAATATTTTAAGCATACTATCACTTGTAGGTACTAGCCACTACGTGGCTTTTCTGTTTGTTTACTATTGCCTTTGCTACCTTGCTATTGTGTCCATGGCTTTGCGTTTGGTTTGGATTCTTTTATTTGACCTGTAGGGTACCTACGCTTCTATTTGGCGTCTAATGATATGTCATTAGATTCGTTAAGCGATAGAACAGTTTTTGGATTGTAATTATTTTGAGTAAGATCCGGAATGAAGAAAATATAATATTTGCTAACTTCATTAAGCAAAAGGACGAAAGCCATCGTCCTCGATTCCATCCATTTTTTTGATTCGGCCTTTGTGAATTAGGTGAGAATTTGATTTGCCAACTTCCGGTCCCAGTCCACGCATTAATCTCCCGACCTACATCCCCGACTCAATCGTTCTTGGCACTACTCAAACGATATCATCTCATTTGCCTACAAATATTCTTGGCCACCATTGTTCCTCTGCAACTGATTTCAAGAAGGTTTGGAGTTGGATTGATTTTTAATATTCTATACTTCATTCTTCTTTGGCGCATATGTTTTCAATAATCATGGCAGCTGCTGCGGCAAACAACCGATCCTTCGCTTTGAGTTTATCCTTCTTGTTTGTCATTGTGTTTATGACAGCTTTTTCTACGGAGCTGGCGGTAGTTAGGAAGGAATATCAGTGCGAGGAGATATACATCGTCGGGGAAGGAGAAACTCTGCAGACAATCAGCGAGAAATGTAGCGCCCCCTTCATTCTGTTCGACAACCCCTACATCGAAGACACCGACGATATCTACGAAGGTGTGCTACTCAAAATAACTTATCAGAGGTAGAGATAACAGAAGAGGAAGATACTCGGCTGTATTAGAAAATCATTGAGTGGGCTAGTTTCTAAACTGTGAAATTTTAGTAGTATATTTATATGTGTAATATATTCGAAGTTAAAAGAAATTGTATGATAAATTTCAGTGATATAGAAGTGCCGGTAACAAAAAAATCAATAAATGAGTTAATCACAAGATTTTCTAAAATTTTAATAATTGTGTATTTTTAGTTGTGTAAGAGTTTAGGACTAAAATGAATTGTTGGATTTGGTGACAATGAATTTTTTAAGGATGGATTTAGATCCTATTATTTTGGGTTGGTTACAACCAAAGAGATCAAGTTAAAATATGGATTGAATTTAATAAACAATTTCTTGTAAATATATATAAATACATGTAAACCTTAGAGGTAAAGAGAGAGACAAAGTGAGAACTTACTAGTCTGTTGTAATCTCCATGATCTAAATAATAAGACAACCGATACCTATGCTTGGTGGACGTAACCTAACTTTTGGGTGAACCACATGAAATCCCTCTGTTTCTTATGTGTATGATTATTAATTATTATATGTAAATTTTGTTTTCTTTACAATTCTAACAATTGATATGAGAACTGGTTAGAGAAAAAAACATCAAATTTCGGAAGAACAACATCTGTATAAGATGCAATTTCTACATCACCGCAGATCCCTCTTCTAGAAAAGTGCGACCTCTTATTACTTGGACTATTTAAGTTACAACCTCTAAAATTATGAAATAGCCGCGATTGTGGAAGAGGAACGATGGGTAGATCTTTCTCGATGGCCAAATTGGAAATAATGGAGATGTTATCTAGTTGTTAGCACCAGTAATAAGTGCGGGTTATAAGCGCCAGTTAGAAGAGTGAGTTCATTGTTAAGAGTCAGTTGTCTAGTTGTCTTATGGTTTGCATGTAGCCGACTCGCGAGAGTCTTTTCCTATATAAGGATGTAATCCGTCTTCGTTTAATATCAAGATGTGAGCGTAGCCTCACCGTGTTTGTTTGTCTCCTATATTTTATCTTGGTATCAGAGCTGGGAGGAGAAGGTGATTTGGGGAGGAAGGTCGAAAAACTTCTGCGCGCCTGCTTGGAAGCTGAGGTGCGGCGATTTCTTGTGAAGAGTTTAATTGTCTGGCTGATGCGGTGGCGTGTGATGCATCTGGCGTTAAAAGAGTAAGGCCAGCTGCGCTGGCGTGAGAGTTGAGCATCTTGACGTAAGATTGATTTTGAAAAGTTTTGAAGAGCGTGCTGCGTGCATGCGTAAAGGGATTTATTTTGAGAAAAGCGTGCCAAGTTTAATCAGATAATTTACGCATTGTTGCATAAAAGCTCACTCCCGTTTTTAAAAGTGGAGGATTTTTATTACATGGATATTTGTTAAAGCGTGAGGTGAAATTAGTTAAAATAAAGTTATAAAACTTTGTTTTGGAACATTCCGATATATTCTTTTATTAAAAGTAAAAGTGAATATTAAAGTGGAGTTTAGTGAAGTTTATTAAAGTGGATATTTTTTATAAGAGAGGTGGATATTGGGTTTATTGCACAAAGTGAATATTATTATTCATAGTAGGAGTTATAAGTTTTTTAAAAAATGGAATTTTTGGATAATAAGTTTACGTACATACATGATTTAAAGTTAATGATGAAATATAGTTGGATGGGTGTATCGAAGGCGGTGACAAGCAGATTTGCATATCGCTGGTATTTTCTTGCAGGGGAACTAAATTGTTGGTGAATCCACTGAAAGAGACCTACCTCAACGAAGCCAACAAGTTAAGAGTGGCTCAAAACTTCATCATTTGGAAATTAAAATCTGACGCTCATGGAGACTATGATTAATGCGGAACATTGCAGAATGGAACGAATTGAAACACATTGCGGCTCACAGTGCGGCAATGACCGGGAAGGTCATGATGGTAGGAAGATGCGGCGGTAACCTGAGATCAATATTGGGAGAAAGCGAAAGCAAGGCAAAAGGTATTTATTCGCGCGTGTCGGTTAAAGGGTAGCATAATTCCACATATTAAAGGTTTCCTCCGTCCATTCCATCCATCCATGTCCATCCCTCCTCCATTCCACTCCATCCATCCACTGAGATTCCATCCATCCTTCCATTTCCATTCCATCTAGTCCTTCGTCCAATCCTCCATCCATCCCTCCATTCCTCCATCCATCCTCCATTCCATCCATCCTCCTTCCTTCCATCCTTCCTCCATTCCATCCGTCCTCCCCATCCATCCATCCATCTTCCATTCCATTCCATCCATCCATCCTCCATCCATCCTCCATCTTCCTTCCATCCATCCATCCTTCCATTCCATTCCATCCGTCCATCCATCCGGCCACTCCTTCCATTTCTCCTCTTTCCTCCTTTCCTGTCCTTCCTTCCATCCTTCCATCCATCCATCCACTCCTTCCATTCCTTCGTCCTTCTTCCATCCATCCTTCCATCCTCCGTCCCTCCATCCGTCCATTCCTTCCTCCGTCCTCCCGTCCATCCATTCCTCCTTCATCCATCCATCCACACATCCATCCACACATCATCCATACACTACGCATCCATCCACACATCCATCCATCCATCCATCCATCCGGCCTTCCATCCATCCTCATCCATCCATCCATCCATCCTGTGTCCATCCACCCATCATCCATCCGTCCATTTTCATCCGTCCTCATTCCTTCCGATCTATCCTCAGTCCATCCATCCATCCTTCCTTCCGTTCCTTCCGTCCTCCATCTTCCTTTCCTCCGGCCATTCCATCTCATTTTATAAGCGGTTAGAAAGAGTCGAGTTCATTGTTAAGAGTCAGTTCTCTGGTTGTGTTTTGGTTTGCATGTAGTCGACTCGTGAGAGTCTTTTCCTATATAAGGATATAATCCATCTTCATTTAATATCAAGATGTGAGCGTAGCCCCACCGTGTTTGTTTTCCTCGTATATTTTATCATTACACCTCCAATTCTTAGCGGAATGCTGACTGCACTAAATTAACTGATGTGTCATACGATTAATTCGCATGCATGATTTTATGGATCGAACAGAATTTAAGGCATGGTATATATTATATTGTATGCATAAAAGGTGGAGGAGTGTATGCATAATAAGTAAACATTGCAAATCACGTGGGTGATCCATTCTCCATTAAGGGGGAGACTTGGAAATAATGGAGATGTTATCTAGTTGTTAGCACCAGTAATAAGCGCGGGTTATAAGCGCCAGTTAGAAGAGTCAGTTCATTGTTAAGAGTCAGTTGTCTAGTTGTCTTATGGTTTTCATATAGCCGACTCGCGAGAGTCTTTTCCTATATAAGGATATAATCCATCTTCATTTAATATCAAGATGTGAGCGTAGCCTCACCGTGTTTGTTTGCCTCCTATATTTTATCTGGCCACACTCCAAGTGTAGCGGGAGGTGCGGCTACTTCCTTTAAATTGAAAGCATGATGTCCTTAAATTAATTCGCATGCATGATTTTATGGATCGAACAGAATTTAAGGCATGGTATATATTATATTGTATGCATAAAAGGTGGAGGAGTGTATGCATAATAAGTAAACATTGCAAATCACGTGGGTGATAAGTTAAAAAGGGTTTTTTTAATGGAATGAAACAAGTTAATGCATAAAGTAAGTTAAAAAGGTTTTATGGAATATATAAATTATTATTATTTTAAACTTTTTTTTATTATCATTAATTTTTTTTTTATTATCATTAAATTTTGTTTATTAAGGATTTACATTTAATTTTATTTATAATTTTTTTACATTTAAAAGGGTTTTATAAGAAGTGGATATTAGGAGATCTTTTGTGTTAATGTCTAAGATGCAGAGTTCGAAGTTTGAAGTTGAAAAGTTCAGCGGTAAAAACAACTTTGAGCTCTCGAAGCGCAAGATGCGGGATTTACTATTGCAAAAATCATTAACAGACAAGTCAAATAAACCAACAGCCATAACGAATGAGGAATAAGAAGATTTGGATGCAAAATATCTTAGTACCATTCATTTATGTCTCGCAGATGATGTTCTATTTAATATTGTAGGAGAGGATACAACATCAAGCTTATGGAGCAAGTTGGAAAGTCTATATATGATGAAGTCCTTGATGCGTAGAATCTACTTGAAGACACATTTGTCCAGTTTGCGGATGAAAGAAGCTGCAAAAGTTGTTGACCATTTAAATACCAACAATACCCTTATAGTTCAATTGACTAGTATGGAAGTTAAATTCAAAGATGAAGATAAGGATATTACACTATTGTGGTTGTTGCTTGAGTCTTGGGATAATCTATTCACCTCTATTAGCTTTAGCTCAGCAAATGTTTTAGATTGTGACTCTGTTGGGGGAGCTTTGTTGGCTCAGGAGATGAGGAGAAAATCTAGTAAATAAACTTCAACTTCAGAGGCGATGCTGGTCAAAGGTCGAACTAAAGAACATAATGAGAGAATTTTTTTTCGATCTGAGTCAAGACACAAAAAGGGTAAAGAGAAATGATGGTACTATGGAAAAACATGACATCTCAAGAAAGATTGCTGGAAAAGAAAGGAATATGAGGAAAACTCTACGAAGGAAGCAAATTTGGCTGTAACAAATTCAGTTATGATTGGTCAAGTTTTATCCGTTTCTAGTAATTTACAATATCAAGAAGAATGGAATTTAGATTCAAGTCCCTCCCACCACATGTGCTCACATAGAAATTGGTTCTTTTCTTACCAATCTATTGATGAAGGTGTAGTGTTTATGGGAAATGGTATTCCCTATAAAACTGTTGGGGTTGGCAGTATTAGAATCAGGATGTTCGATGGTATTGTTAGGGAATTAACAGATGTTAGATATGTACCTGATCTTAAATCAAATTTGATTTCATTGGAAGTGTTGGATTCTTGTGGATATAAGTATACAAGTCAAGGTGGAGCACTCACATTGTCGAAAGATAATTTAGTAGTGATGAAGGCAACAAATGTTGATAACCTTTATAAGCTGGAAGGGAGTATTGAAGTGGCATCTGAAGTGATAGATGTATCTTCTTGTTTATGGCAGAAGCATAAAGGTCATAAGACCAAGAAATAATTCCAGGTACTCGTAAGCAGTAAATCATTTCTAGACTTAAAATCTTTGTTTTTGAATTCCTCCTTGTGTTATATCTCTGCAAGTTATGATGGTGGTATAAAGGGATGTTGTGTGTGGGATCCTACTTCTCACAAGGTCATCATTGACATAGATATAGTATGTATGGAACAACCAAAAGGGTTGATTCAAGATCAAAATGATAAATTTGTTTGTATGCTAGATAATTCATTGTATGACCTATTTGTACCCAGACAAATATACAAGAGGTTTGAATCCTTCATAGTGAGTAAGAATTTTTTAAAGGGTAGGAATGACTATACAATATATAGTACATTCACAGTATTGATGTTATTTGTTGATGATATGCTCAATGCAAGCCAAAGCATGGATAAAATCAGTAAGAAAATGACTCAGGTGGACAAGACAATTCAGATGAGGGATCAAGGAGCAACAAAAAAAATTATGGGCATGGAAATATACATAGATGGTAATTGTAAGTTGTGGTTGGAGTTCAGTATGAACATTGTAAAACCAGTGTTTATCCCTCTTTCTTTCCATTATAAGTTTTCTTCAAGAATAGGTCTTGTCTATAAAGAACAAAAGGTTATGTCTCGTGTAAGTTCAGTAGGAGGTATGTTGTATGTGATGAAATGGTTAATATCGTATGTTTCACATGCTTATGATGTTGTCAGATACGTGACAGATTCAGGTGTTGCAGTGAAATGGTTGCTTCAACATTTGAGAAGCACACATGTCACCTATAATGGTTACACTAAGATAGTCTGTGATAATTGTAATGTGTATTTTATAGGTGTTTTGGATAGGAGGAGATCTATCACTAAATATGTCTCACAACATAGTTGTGGAAAACATGTTGGAGGTGGAGTGACCCCTCAGGAAATCCAAACTCGTGCAAGTCACACATGTGAGATCTTGAAACCAGATTTATTAGAGAAGATGCAGTGGTGCTTGGCTTCTCTTGGCTTGCAGAAAAGGTGATGAACAAAAGAAAGGAGCAAGGTATAAAGTTAATTGTTGTCAAGGTGGAGATTGTTGGGATTTGGTGACAACAAATTCATCCAAGGATGGATTTGGATCTTATTATTCTGCGTTGGTTACAACCAAATAGACCAAGTTATAATATGGATAGGTATTGCATTTAATAAACAATTTCTTGTCAATGTCTATAAATACATGTAAACCCATAGAGGCAAAGAGAAAGACAAAGTGACAAATCGCTAGCCTATTGTAATCTTCATGATCTGAATAATAAGACAACCAATACCTATGCTTGGTGGATGTAGCCCAAACTTTGGGTGAACCACGTGAAATACCTATGTTTCTTATGTGTGTGATTGTTAGTTATCATATGTGAATTGTGTTTTCTGCATTTACAATTCTAACAATCATAGGTAGAGATAACGGAAGAGGAAGATACTCGGCTGTAATAGAAAATCATTGGGTGGCCTAGTTTATAAACTGTGAAATTTTAGTAGTATATTTCTATGTGTAATAGATTCGAAGTTAAAAGAAATTGTATGATAAATTTTAGTGATATCGAAATGTCGGTAACAAAAAAATCAATAAATAACTTAATCACAAGATTGTCTAAAATTTTAATAATTGTGTATTCCTTTAGCTATGTAAGAGTTTAGGAGTTAAAATGAATTACCTAATTCAATAATATCTCAAAGATTTTACTCAATATATATATATATATATATAATGTAAAGTAAAGGGCATTATGTATATCAATCAAATCTCTATCTTCTGGAATTTTTGTATCAAAGTGATAAATGTGCTTCTCATTCAACCATGTTCATGAAGTAATTTCCCTCTTGGTTCAATTTAGCTTAATTTTTTTCCTTAAAGAATGTATATAGGTGTGTAAAACAAGATTTTTGGACTTTGTTCATTCCCTAGTTAGGATGTTGTTCCCTCGATTACGACTAGTGAGGTATAAATTTGACAGTCACTCTCATCGGTTAATTACATTTTTTTTTTTATTATGATTAGTTAGGATGTTGTTCCCTAGAGAAATAACCTCTTAGTAAAAAATGGAAATTAAAACAAGATTGTTAGGTCCTTTACTTTAAATCATATCATGACAAAAGATACTAAAGTTAGATATTCAATTTTCCTGGGTGGATCTTGTATCACTCTCCAATATTTCTTCAAATAGAGAATGGTGGTCTAAAAACCCCAACCCCTTTCATGTTTAATCAGTATTGGCTATAGGACGAGGCATATAAGGAGTTGGTTATTAATTAATGGTGCATTAATTAGTGATTTTGAATATTCAACTATGTTTGAAGTCAATGAATCCTTTAAAAAAATATAAATAAATTATTAATGAAAAGAACTTAATAAGGTGGTTATTAGAATCTTAAAAAATAACATAAGAAAGATGGAATGTTATATAATATGTGGATTATTAGAATGTCCATTTTTTTGTATGTCAGTAGTGTTATCAATAAGTTGAATAATAAGTAAAGGAAATAAATAACAATGGAAAAGTTGAATAATAAGTAAAGGAAAGAAAAATATGCACTATTCTAGGGATTTTTAGAGATGATGTTTCTTCAAAAATGTTAAAAAATGATTATGTTATCTATAATTATTGGAGTGGGTGAAACCCATAAAAATAATGTAATTCATATAATAATCAATACTCATAAAATATATATATATATATATATATATTATTTTCTTATATATGAGACCCTTAAAATAGCATAATATACCAAAGCACACACAATTTACACTAAATATGAGCATAGAGAAGAACTCCAAAAAAGATAATAAAAAGGCGTGTTACAAAATAACTGAAAACCTCATCCAAATATTCCAATATATTCATCTTTCCTATTATAGGAAAACCCTATAGGTGGTTCAAGCCATAAGAGCTGGTATGGTAATTTATCGTTATAATGAATTTCAAAACTTCTCTGCTCGACTTGCTACCTCTGCAAGAACGGGATAGCGCGGAAGCCTATGTGCATATTTTTCGGTGTAATTATGGTTTCTTTTCTCAACGCTCATATAAGAAATGATTTGGCGGCCTTCAACGACCTTTGCTTCATCCCTAGCATGCCTCAGTAAATCTATAACCCCCACTGCGGGAAGTTGAATGGAAATCAGAGTAATCACTGCGGCCTTGGAAAGTTTAGAAAACCTTTGTTAATCGAGAATGATCGTGGCCTGCCCGTATCCATTCGCTGCCATCATTGCGGAGATTGTCATCTCAAAAGATTGACAATATCGCGGTAGATAGCCATACATATTTTCTTAAAGTTGAAATTAAATTTGATTTATTTTGACTCGGGTCTATTCTTCTATAGTTGTGTTTTTTTCTCTAAATAAGAATAAACATTACTTATATGCAAATGACATCCTTGGTTCTGGGGGTTTAGCAGAAATGAAACTACTCTTTTGCGAAGAGGGCTTTCCTGTTTTTTCTGCATTGCTACTGTCAAATACATGGAGACTTCCCTTTACATTTAAAAACAATATTTTTTTGTGTAATAGACAGAATACTATTTGGAAATCGTTGAATCTACTTTGAGCCTGGAATCACCCAATTCTGCATTGCTACTGTCAAATACATGGAGACTTCCCTTTACATTTAAAAACAATATTTTTTTGTGTAATAGACAGAATACTATTTGGAAATCGTTGAATCTACTTTGAGCCTGGAATCACCCAATTCTCATATCTTATTTCAAAATGTTTGCATACAGAGTTACCAATATATACCTCTTCCTTTTTCCATGGTCAAAGAACACTCTTGGGTTGTTGGATCACTTTAGACTCCAAATCTGGATCCATGATCCATGAGGTTTTTTCCAAGGTACGGACAATGTTTAAATTTGTATACCTGAGAATTTTGTATCAACATCATAATTATAATTTTACTTGATCAGTGGTTGTTTAACAATGAATAAATCCCATAAATGTGAATCTATAAAAATCTAAATTCTTAACCTTGGGGCCATGGTTTATGCCAGATCCATCTTAACGAGACAACTATGGTTTTTTTCAAACCTTATTGATGTCATAATTGAAAAAAATTCCAAAGTAATCTTCTTACTTTTAAGGCATAATTTAGAAAATATAAATCTAGAATACAAAATTAGTATATGACCTAAATTTATGAAGTACAAAAAACAAAAAGTGTTGTTTTGGAGCAAACCATCACCGTTCACATCACTTAGCCATTATCCACAGAGACAAATTGCCTTCCCAACTCTTAACATGTTCAAAGTAAGGTGTTGTCCATAGGTAGTTGCTATCCAGGGGTGGGTACAATGAACACTGTCAAAAATTGTTGAAAGGGTTAAACCCAACCAATATTGCTTGTAACCATTATATATGAAGTGAATTTGATGTCAACAGCTGATTTTATCAACATGATTTATAACAGATTGTATAGGTCTAAATGATGCATCCAACAGAACGAGCAACTTCATATGGAATTCAGAATATTAAAATAATGAGTGATGGGATCTTCAATGCAAGGATTACCAAAATATATTCAAACTTATTCCTTGTTAAAATTCCACTTGTACAATGAAAACTTTTCAACAAGTTTCTCTGAGTTTGATTGAAGTGATTGAGGATATCATCACATTCCGAGTTCTGTACGAGACTTCAATTTAGTCAATTTATGCTTGGCAAATTCAGTGCAAAGACAAATATAATAGTCATGTATTCTATAGTTTCTTGTTTTATTTGGATGTGTTATAAAGACATCAATATAGATTTTCGATTTCTATTCAATATCCTTTCACGTAGCAATTTTATCTCGACACTCAGGTGGGCCGAGAACAGGTAGAGTATGAGAGAAATGGTGAATGAAGTGGCTGTCGTTTTGACCAACAGATTCTCATATGTGAGAGTGCTTATGTACTCTTCACTTAAAAATTATCTCGAAAACTTACTCCCTGTAACTACTGAGAGGAAATCCATCATCTCATCTTTTCCCACTACATATTTCTTTCTTTTTTCTACAATCGCGTTCAATCTGTGGCTCAGTCTGCGGTTATATTATAATTATTTGATCATGGTTTGTTCAATTAATTATTAACATTGATCATCCCATGATGATTTCTATTTCAATTTTACCAACAAACTTTTATGAACCGTGGGAAAAAACCCATCATTAAAGCATGCAATTGATGTATTGTATCTCTTTATTGTATATAACCCAGTATATTATAGCTAGTATAGTGTCTTTGGTTATGTACAATATCCAGTATTGAGATAGATATGTCCAACATCAAATTTATGTACAATATCCAGTATTGAGATAGATATGTCCAACATCAAATTACTACGAATCGAACTTGGATACTTATATAGTGATGGACTCAAGGGACAATGCAGGAATAAACTTAATAGTTCATGACCCACTCAATAGTTCATCAGAGCTTAATATCTTAAAGGGTTGGTTATGTACAATATCCAGTATTGAGATAGATATGTCCAACATCAAATTACTACGAATCGAACTTGGATACTTATATAGTGATGGACTCAAGGGACAATGCAGGAATAAACTTAATAGTTCATGACCCACTCAATAGTTCATCACAGCTTAATATTTTAAAGGGAAGTAAGTTGTTCACCACCCATACCTAACTCTATAAACTAGACTTGGATATTTATATAATTATGGACTCAAGGAACAATGCAACAATAAACTTAATAGCTCATGCCCCACTGAATAGTTCATTATAGCTTAATAGCTTAAAGGAACTAAACTATTGACCACCCATGCCTAACTAAATATGCACATTATTCTACGTAAAATATCCCTATACCACTTCGAACCTAAATACTAATTTGGACTATCCTGGAATCAGGCAGTGAGGATCTGGATATAAAAATACCCCAAGGATGCTCGAATTACTTCAAGGTAGATATTCACCCCATGTCACATATCCATCCACTCCATGCTTTGTTTTCCGTCAAAATGTGTTCATCAACCATCGTGGAGATAATGTTAAAAAAAAAAACTTGTCCATCTGTCTCTATGGTAGTGTTCATAACTATGGATTGGAAGTGTGGTTGGACTTGAGATTACCGAGGTTTATCATCGAGCCATCATTAAAAAAGGGAAGAATTAAATGTTTTCTGTTTCATCATAAAAAAAAGAAACATTGGAAAAGTGGGATTTTAGGTCACTGAATGTAGGATTTGACAAGGGATGATCTAAAAAAATATACATTCTCTTAACATGAAAATAAAAGTTTAAATTAATCATGACGCAAAGTTAAATTTATGCAATTTCAATACAAATAATTTTAAATTATTTTTCATTGAGATTCAGACATTAATATAAATATATTCCTTGTCCCGTTCAATAAGTATACTTCATTCTCTCATAGGTGTCTAGGTTAGCCCTCGAGGTGTCTAGGATAACTAAAACAATTACACCTTCTAACTGCTTTTACCTAATTTTTTTTTCTAGGTGTTGTTTTCACTATCATGCTTCTAAGGTCTTTATGTTTCAACAAAGTCTGTTCACTCTAACATCGTATGCATCATGCATGGGAGGATTGGGGTTGAGAACATCACATCAGTAGGTATTACAACTTAAGCCAAATAATACTCTGCATAAGCATAATACTTCAAGGTATGTTTCTCCAAAATGCTTGTTTGCTTCTATATAGTATCGAAAATACTTGGTTGGTTCAATATGTGTTTTCTTTGAGAGTTATTAGGTTATAATTTAATCTATATCATGAATGTTGTCAATAATATGGTATTATTTGGACTAGCGAAATTTTCCCGCACTTTCATTTGGTTTTGTTTATTTATATCTAGTATGTAGATTTTCATAATTTATTATATTGTATAATGCAAAATAAATTTAATTTATGGTTGATAACTTTGATAGGTCTATCAATAGAGGATAATTCATTTGTCTGTGTTCATGGAAGAACTTACTTCAATTTTTTTTGTTATGATATTTTTAATCTAAGCCATACTTAATCATTCAAAGAATCAATATTGGCATCATGGTTTCTCAATTTTGAATATTCGTTTAACCTGTCATAATCGAGAGATTTAAAAATAGTTTATTTTTACTTTTGGGGAGTGTGTTGCTAACATGCCTGAGCCTTGTTCACACCTATTGCATAAACATGAATTGCTAAAGGGGTGAATTGTATGATTTTGTAGGGTTTGAAGGTACATCAGAAATTCCATTAGTCATCTAACTCATGCTCTAGATTTCACCATATGTCCAAAAATCAATCTTAATTCTCTTGAACCAATATAAATTTATGATGGGTTTTTGCTGGTCCCTGTGAAGATTTCTCGATTATTACTTGATTTTTCTTATCATGAAATTACCTTCATAATTCAATTGTACCACTGTTAGCTCAACATCCAATTTTCTATTGAGTAAAGTAAGCTCGACCTATGGCTATGGCTGCAATAAATTTTTCAATAAGTTGTATTACCAAATATCTGTAGGGACACTTGAAGTAATCTAAATCACTTTTGTTTTGACTTCATGCTCCTAAACTAGTCAAAACCCATTATTTCATGTTGCCTCATAAAATAATTGCAGAAATTAAAGTGGTTAGATAAATGAATGTTTTCTTTTAGAGTAATTAGGTTATTTTCCATATCTTTCATTTGTGTTTTTTTATTTATATCTAGTGTGTAGATTTTCATAATTTATTATATTGTTGCAGATAGTGAAAAATAAATTTCATTTATGGATGATAACTTCGATAGGTCTGTTAATAGAGGATAATTCATTTGTCTGTGTTCATGGAGGAATTTACTTCAGTTTGTTTCATTATGATATTGTTGATCTAAGCCATACTTAATCATTCAAAGAATCAATATTTGTGCCAGAGTTTCTCAATTTCGAATCTTCGTTTAACCTGTCATATTCAAGATAGTTAAACATAGATTATTTTTATTTTTTGGGAGCATATTTCTATCATACCTCATCCTTGTTCACACTTGGTGCATCAACACAAATTAGAAAAGGGGAGAATTCTATGGTTTTGTAGAGATTGAAGGTACCTCAGAAATTCCATCACACATTTGTCACATGCTCTAGATCTCACCATATGTCCAAAAATCAATCTTAATTCTCTTGAAACGATTTAAATTTATGATGGGTTGTTTCTAGTCTCTGTGAATATTTTTGGCTTATTACTTGATTTTTCTTGTCCGAAATCACCGTCATAATTGAATTATACCATTGTTACCTCAACATCCAATTTTCTATTGATTAAAGTAAGCTCGATCTATGACTATCTCTATAATAAAGTTTTCTATAAGTTCTATTACCAAATATTTGTAGGGACACTTGAAGTAATCTAAATCTCTTTTGGTTTGACTTCATGCTCCTAAACTAGTCACAACCCATTATTTCATATTGCATGGTAACATAATTGCATAAATTAAAGTGGTTACATAAATTAATGTTTCGTCTGAGAGCTATTAGGTTTTAATTTAATCTATATCATGAATKTTTTCAATAATATGATATTATTTGGACTAGCGATATTTTCCCAAGATTTTGTTTAGTTTTGTTTATTTATATCTAGTATGTAGATCTTCATAATTTATTATATCGTTGAAGATAGTGCAAAATAAATTTCATTTATGGTTGATAACTTCAATAGGTCTGTCAATATAGGATAATTCATTTGTTTGTTCTCATGGAAGAATTCACTTGAGTTTGTCTCTTTATGATATTGTTGATTTGAGCCATACTTAATCATTCAGAAAATCAATATTGGCACCAAAGTTTCTCAATTTTGAATCTTTGTTTAACATGTCACATTCAAGATATTTAAACCTATTTTTATTTTTATTTTTTGGGAGCGTGTTTCTATCATATCTCAGCCTTGTTCAAACCCGGTGCATCAACAAGAATTACAAAAGGGGAGAATTGTATAATTTTGCAGGGTTTGAAGGTACATCAGAAATTGCATCAGTCATTGGACACATGCTCTACATCTCACCATATGTCCAAAAATCAATCTTTATTCTCTTGAAAGGATTTAAATTTAAGATTGGTTGTTTTTGGTCTCTGTGAATATTTATGGCTTATTACATTATTTTTCTTGTCCCGAAATCACCTTCATAATTGAATTGTACCATTGTGACCTCAACATCCAATTTTCTATGGAGTAAAGTAAGTTCGATCTATGATTTTCTCTGCAATAAATTTTTCCATAAATTCTATTACCAAATATCTTTAGGGACACTTGAAGTAATCTAAATCACTTTTGGTTTGAATTCATGCTTCTAAACTAGTCACAAACCATTATTTCATGCTTCCTGGTAAAATAATTGTAGAAATTAAAGTGGTTACATAAGCTTTGTTTGAAATAATTGATTCACCATATAATCTACACACTTCTACCAAATGAACAACATTGTTGTGGGATTCAATGGCCACACTGAGAAATACAAGTTGAGATATTATTTTTCATTTACGAGTTTCAATCCGTATGTTAAATATTAACTTGAGATTTATTTATTAATTGCATTTGATGCTTCTTTATTGATTAGATTCAGGATGGGTCAATTGGGGATAACAATTGGTATTCATTCACGTTTGTCAAGAAATATCTTGCATATTTTATCTCCATTTTGTTGTCCATATTTGCTAGTGTAGGATTTGTGGGTATTCATCCCTTGATTAGACATCATGATGTTTATTGACATCCATATTTCAAAGTTAAAACTTGTATTCAAATAAATTGATTCCATCCCCGTCAGGCTTCATCACTAGAAGCCATCTAGACGAAGTTCATCGAAAAACTAGGCGGAAGGCCATGGGAATCTAATACATGCTTTAAAGGAACGACAAACAATATTATATTGACATGATATTTGAATGGTTCTTAATTTTATGACATCACATTTATACAAACACTTAAAATACATACGAGGCATAGACTATCTACTTTGTATCTATTTCCCTTGTTTGAAATTACAATTTTCCATTATTCAATGTGGTTTCTTGAATGATTGAATTTGATAAAGTTAAATTTCATTATAATAACCATGCTTTATGAAAAACACACCGCATGAAAAAAACTAATGATTGTTTTATGATGTTGATGAAGATGATGATTAATGTCCACTAAGACCGAATTGGTCTATCAGAACTTAAAATGGTAAGTGATGACTTCTGATTCTCTAGAATTTTGTTTATGTGCTCGAAAAGAATTAAGATAGGATTTCCAATATCACCATAGTTTTGTTGAGTTAAGAGGTTAGGAAGGTTGGTAGTGTGTCAAATATTTTGAAAATGAGATCTAATCTAGGTATATGCTGGAAAATCTAAGAGAAAGTGTTTTTCATCTTCAACCTTCTTAGTGTCACAAAGGTGCCACCCTCTTTCATCCCATGGCATTTTAGGAATTGACCAATTTTGTTGTTCGTCTTTGTTAGTATATAATCTTTAGGTATTCATCCCACTGATTAGACATTGGGATGTTTATTGAAATCCGTATTGCAAAGGTGAAACTTGTATTCAAATAAATTGATACCTTCCCCATCATGCTTCATCACTAGAAGATGTTTAGATGGCGTTCATCGAACGACAAGGCAGAAGGCCATGGAAATCTAATACATTCTCCGAAGTAACGACAAAGAATATGATGATGATGATGATGATGATGATGATGATGATGATGATGATTAACGTCCACTAAGACCAAATTGGTCTATCAAACCTTAAGAGGGTAAGTAATTACTTGTGATTCTTTATAAAAAAAAATGTTCTCGAAAAACATTAAGAGAAGATTTCCAAGATCACCATACTTTTGTTGAGTTAAGTGGTTGGGAAGATTGGTAGTGTGATAAATATTTTGAAAATGAGATCTAATATGGGTATAGGCTCGACAATCTAAGAGAAAGTGATTTTCATCTTAAATCTTTTTAGTGTCACAAAGGTGACACGCTCTTTCATCCCATGGCGTTTTAGGAATTGACCAACACCCAGTTTCACTATGGAGCTCGTGAGAATTTGTTATTATCATAGCAATGCTTATTTTTTTCTTTACACTTGGAAAAACAGATAGATAATTTTGATCTTCTAGATTAGGGTTGATTACATCTTTATCACACCACATTTTTTCCTTAAATTTTGATTTGACGTTTTTTTTAATAGTCTCTTTATTCTGCAAAATGGTTTCTTCCATGATTACCCAATAGTTTAGCAAAGACCGGGTGTCTTTATGCCATCCTCGATTGAGTCGATGGTGGTTATGACTTGATTTTGAAGCAATTTTAGGTAGCCTCTTGTCTTCCATGTTGTTTAAATTGTTCTTATACATTAGGTATATAGTCATAACCATGCTCTCAATGGGGGAGAGGCTTGTTTCTAAGAGGACGATGGGATAGGGCATATTTCCTTTAATTTTGAGATTATAGGTTATTAAATTATTTTGTATTTTCTCTATCTTTCTTTACGATTCACGAGAGATACTATAGCCCCATACTTCACATCCATAAAGAATAACACGTGTAACAAGAGTCTCAAATACGAGTTTCTTCTTATCCCAACTCCAAAGATCAACTGATTTACAATTGTTTTCAAGCCCATAATAAGCTTTTCATCCACCAATAATCCTTTTCTCAATGCTATAATTCCAATTCAACTTGTGGTGAATATCAATTCACCACACGCTCAATTGGTGAACTGATATTCACCACAATTTACATGATTTTTGAATGGTTCTGAATTTTATGATATCGCATTTATACAAACACTTAAAATACATATGAGGTAGGGAAAATATGCTTTACATCTATTTACCTTGTTTGAAATTACAATTGTCCATTATTCAATGTGGTTTCATGAATGATATGTTTGATAAAGTTAAATTTCATTATAGTAACCATGCTTTATGAAAAAATGTTGCATGATAAAAAGTAATGATTATTTTATGATAATGACGATGATTATGATGATGATTAATGTCCACTAAGACCAAATTGGTCTATTAGACCTTAAGAGGGTAAGCGATTCTTTGTGATTCTTTAGAATTTTGTTTCTGTGCTAGAAAATAATTAAGATAACCGAATTCTTTGTTTCTGCATAGAAAATAATTAAGATAAATCCATTCCAAGATCACCATAGTTTTGTTGAGTTAAGAGGTTAGGAAGGTTGGTAGTGTGTCAAATATTTTGAAAATGAGATCTAATCTAGGTATAGGTTTGAAAATCTAAAAGAAAGTGATTTTCATCTTCAACAATCTTAGTGTCACAAAGGTGACACACTCTTTCATCCCATGTAGTTTTAGGAATTGACCAACGCCTAGTTTCAATATGGAGCTCGTGAAAAGTTGTTCTTATTTTCACTTGTCAAAACATATTGATAATTTTGATCTTTTATATCAAGATTTATTGCATCCTTATCATACCATAATTTTGTTTTCTCCTCTAACTCTTTATCATGCCACATTTTCTTCTTATATTTTGACTAAAATAAAAATATTTTGTGTTTTAAAAAATATGATTGAAAAAACAATTTTTTTTTTTTTTTTTACTAATTAAGAGTTGGGATTAAATAGGTTAAGTGATAATTTAGAATGAAAATTTTTTACTTCATTGTTAAACTCATTATATTCTTACTTAACCAAAATTTATTTTTAAAATTTTAAATATCTTTAATTGTTTTATATGTGAATTTTTTGGAACGCATATATTTTGTACCAAACTAAAAAAACGAGTAAAGAGATTAAGGCCATGATGGTTGCATTAGTAAAAGGTAAGATATTATATTTTGACATAATTATATATTAATATTGCAAAATGACACTATTAACTATTTGCTAAAATTATTATACTAATTATTTTAGTATATAATATTGATAGTAGATAAAAAAATGTATTAATTATTTTACTATCCTATATTGATACTAGATAAAAAAAAAATGTAGCTTTTCTTAGAAAGTAGTTTATAAAATAATAAATTTATTTAAAAAAATATTGTTTTGTTAATTATGATGTAACTCTTATATTTGAGATGGAAATCTAATATTTAAATAAAAATTTAATATTTGAATAGAAGTTTAAAAAAAAAAAATATTGATGTTGGTGTTTAGAAATTTAGTTAAATGTTTTGATTTTTATTTTCTTTTTTCTATGATAAATGTTCATTATTCAATGTTTTTTTTTCATGAATGATTAAATATTAGAAAGTTAAATTTCATTATAGTAACCATACTTCAAAACTGAAAAAAAAAAATCAATGATAAAAACTAATGACTATTTAAGCTCATGATTAAAATAGATATGTTTTTTGTGTTTTAAAATTTTACATTGAAAAAAAATATTAGTTTTGTTTAATTAAGAGTTGGGATTAAGTAATAAATAAGAAGTGGAAGATTTTTACTTCATTGTTAAACTCATTATATTCTCTCCATAATTAAAATATGTTTTAGGTAAAATTCATAAATATCATTTAATTGTTTTCTATGTGAATTTTTTGGAATGTATATATGTTGGATGGAAATAAATAAATTAGTATAAAACATTAAGGTCATGATGGTTGCATAAATAGAAGTTGGCAGCTTAGTACACATTAGTAATGACAACACTATAAGTGCGCTTCACACATCATAGATGTTACAAGATGCTATAAGTGTGAGGTGAAATGATGCTATCTCATGAGCGTTAGTGGCAATGGAAATATGGGAACATCAACATGTTTACTTGGAGGGATGGATGAAGAGAAAACAAAGAGAGGAGAAAGAAAAACAAATTATCTAAATTGTTGAGAAAAATGATGAGAGTAATACATAACATTGTCTAGTGATATAGACTAGGGTTTTTGTCTAATGTGGAACTCCTTCCAGTTCTGCTTAGTTTGTAGGCTTCTAGACCTAGGATTTTTTTATAGTATCCTACTACCAAAAAAAAATGTTTGGATCAGCAAAAGAGCTAGGATTTTACAACCCTTAATTCAAAGGCCCCAAAAAGATGTTTGGACCAGCAAAAGAGCTAGGGTTTTGCAACCCTTGATTCAAAGGATTTTGGGGTTAAAAATGATCGTCTCTCTCGGAATACTTAATTTAGAAAAATATTCATGGCCTTAATCCATTTCCATTTCGTTCCTGAATACCCACCCCACCCATCAAACAAAACAAAACCCTCGATCTGTCTATACTCAACTCCTTCCACTTGGGTGGCGGAGAAGACAAACAAGTGACATGCATTGCCATCTAATTGGCCAACTTTCCCTCCTCAGTCCACGCATTCAACTCTGACTCAACCGTTCTTGGCACTGCTCAGTCTACGCATTAATCTCCTGCCCGACATCCCCGACTCAACCGTTCTTGGCACTACTCAAACGATATCACCTCATTTGCCTACAAATATTCTTGGCCACCATTGTTCCTCTGCAACTGATTTCAAGAAGGTTTGGAGTTGGATTGATTTTTAATATTCTATACTTCATTCTTCTTTGGCGCATATATTTTCAATAATCATGGCAGCTGCTGCAGCAAACAACAGATCCTTCCCTTTGAGTTTATCCTTCTTGTTTGTCATTGTGTTTATGGCAGCTTTTTCTACGGCCCAGCCTGTAGTTAGGAAGGAATATCAGTGCGAGGAGATATACATCGTCGGCGAAGGAGAAACTCTGCAGACAATCAGCGAGAAATGTAGTGCCCCCTTCATTCTGTTTGACAACCCCACATCCAAGACACCGACGATATCTACAGAGGTAGATATCGTCGGTAGACAGCGAGAAGTGTTCCTCTCAAAATAAAAAATCAGAGGTAGAGATAACATAAGATATCTACGAAGGTGTGCCTCTCAAAATAACTTATCAGATGTAGATATAACAGGAGAGGAAGATACTCAGCTGTAACAGAGAACCATTGAGTGGGTAGGTACAGAGAATCAAAGCTTTTACAGAACGAAATACTAAAAAAAATGCAAAGGGCATTATGTATATCAATCGGTCCTCCATCAAAGTGGTAAATGTGCTTCCCATCCAGCCATCTTCAATCCGTAATATAAAGTGATTTCGCTTCTCGTTCAATCCGTAATATAAATGAATTCAATCCGTAATAAAAATTAATGTATATAGGCGTGGAAAAGAAGATTTTTGGACTTTGTTCATTCCCTACGATTAGGTTACCTAGGATGTTCGGATGTTGTTCCGTCGATCTTCATTACCCTTTAAAAGGTAATGTACTGACATTATAACTAGACCTGCATTTTTGTCATAAGTTGGTTAAAGTTTTACACATACAATGCTTATAATTAATCCAATTGAAAATATAAAGATAGTGTAATACAGATTGAGGTCATGAATTATATTTTTACAATTAGATTGGTAGAATATTGCTAAGTTTTAGTAAGTATTTGGGGTAAGTGCAAGAAGTTGGTAGATGATTAAGTGGTAACACCAACACTTGCACCAAACTTATTTTGTTTGGTTTCTTTTATTTTCCTACCATTCTAGTAATTTTTTTACTGTTCATAAATGTATGCTAAAAATATTTACACAATGTCTACATATCCCTTTAGCAAATATTCCATGTCCTAAAAAATTACATGTTTTTAAGATATTTCAACTTCATGTTTTGATGAACTCTTCTCTAAAAAACATCATAATGTTTCTTCATTTATTTGACCATGCTTTGGAACTTTGCAAACGTTAGAAATATTTCTCTAGGGTCTCCATCCTTCAATGGAAATAATTGTATCGTTTCATCATCCTTCTTGATGGTATACGATTTTTTTCTTATATCATGTATTCTTCATCCATCAAATTGTCATAGTGCTCACAATAGAAAATGGAAATCTATTTTAAATATAAAATAATGCATGCATGTGCATGTGATTATTATTTTTTTTTTAATTTCTTAAAATATGTATCTGCATGTGATAATGAAAACCCCACACAAGCACACCAAGGCGCAAAAAACTCAAACCCACCACAACCACCAAACATAAACAGACAAATTGATGAGGGGTTGAACACTTTGAGATCTCTTGTCCATGAATTAAGGGGTACAAGAGAGCCTATCCAAGTGCTTTTGGCCACGTCATTTGACATCATTTAATTGTCCATTACAAGTGCTAAAAGGCAATTAACTATGGTGACACAACAAGAAAGGCAATCCTAGGTGGTGAAGAAGAAAACGAAGAGGCTAAGATTGAGATTGATCATTGGGAAGGTAGTCTCACTAGACGATATCAATCATTATCAAAGATTGGCTTTGGTGGGAAAATTTTACAGGTGATTTATTTCTTAAGTCTCCTTGAGGCACTAGGTGGAAAATAAATCAATTATGGAGGTGGCATATGTCCTCATTTTTTAAATTTTATCCAAACACTAGATAAGAAAAATTCATTGGTGGAGGAAAAAGAGGTAGTCAAGGTTCATCATCGGTTTCATTCTTTGGCCCAAACAAGAGGCATAGACTCATCAAGCTATGTGGTTTAATCTTTCAAGGGTTGTCATTAAAACTTTGGAAGGACCAAAATTTATGCACAAAGGAAACACTCTCGGAAGGTTTATCTATCTCTCTGCAAACCATTGCTCCAAATCAATGTAATAGTAGTAACCAAATCAATAGAATAGTAGTAAAATTGTGTGTTGAAATGGACATAATAAGGGAGTTACCATATTCTCGAGAAATAACATAGGGAATATGGAATGTTATTCAATATCTAGATTATTGAAATGTCCCCTTTTGATGCCACTACTTGTATGAATCATAATAAATACATTGTCCCTCATATAATGGAAGAAGGAATATGCTCAAAGGGTAACAAGATGCAAGGTCATACCTCATTGGCCCATAATGTCTTGAGGAAGTTTTGTTGGGTTGAATGGTAATAAGGAAAATAATGAGAAGGAGGAAGTTTTGTTGGGTTGAATGGCAATAATACAAATAATAAGAAGGAATCAAAAGAGACACAACAGTTCTCTCCTTAGGTTCAGACTAGAAATGTGGCTCTTGTGGGCTTTAGAAAGCAACTTGAGAACAATACATCAAAGATTGAGGAGGGTCTATACAAGTATTGGGGGCCTCTTCTCCTACTAGAACATTGCTTCTAATGTGGAACATATTAGACCATGCAAATCCTTAGGAGAGGTGAAAAATATCTATGTGATTATTGGGAAAGCGCAATCAATCTATGTTAACAAGTCATACTCAAAGGACCCCTAGTTCTCATTTTTACGGAATGAGCCTTTATTGGTCTTAAGGAGTGATAGTTAAAAAGAAAAAGGAACATATCCTAACTAGTTCCAATTGGGGTATGTGGGAAGGGATTGATTTCAATAAGGTAGACGATATTAGCAATAAGATACAAAATGGTCCAAATGAAAGGAAGAAAGTGACAAGGTATCAATTAAGTTCCTATAAACAATCAATGGTCCAAATGAAAAGAAGAAAGTGACAAGGTATCAATTAAGTTCCTATAAGAAATCAATTCATGATATACATCATGGAGAGGTGAGGTATGTGGGAAGGGATTGATTTCAATAAGGTAGAAGATATTAGCAATAAGATACAAAATGGTCCAAATGAAAAGAAGAAAGTGACAAAGTATCAATTAAATTCCTATAAACAATCAATTGATGATATACATCATGGAGTGGTGGAAGGGGCCATCCATATGGATGGTGATGACAATGCCAAATGCCCCTTACAAAGAAGAAAGTCCTATATACACTAGGCAATGGAAAAAGTTAAACAAGAAGTAAATGTAGGAAAATAAATAACTATTCCACGAACCTTTAGAGCTAGCAAATCCTAAAAAACGGTTAAAAATGATTATGATATCTATAAGTATTCAAGGACTTGGTACAATGGGAAAAAATAATGCAATTCATAGATTAATTAATACTCATAGCGTAGATATTATTTTGTCATCGGAAATAGGTTAGTAGTGTAGTTGTTGATACTCTAAGGACATGCTCAAAGGTTGGGATTTTGTGTCTCTTGATGCAAGGGATGGTCAGATCTTGGGTAATGAGTTGGAATAAGAAATGTAGGATGCTCAACTCAAATATTCTCTACTTGGGAATAAATGTAGAAGTGAAATCATTGGATTCGGGGAAGATTATTACTCTCTTTAATATGTATGAACCATATGGAAATTGTAGGAGAAATTGTTCAAAATGGACATCATAAAGAAGGGGAAAGTCATTGTATTTGGATATGCAAACTTTAGAATAATTATGAACCATATGGAAATTTCAGGGAATTATAGGAGAAATTGTTCGAAATGGACATCATAAAGAAGGGGAATGTCATTGTAGGTGGAGATGTAAACTTTAGAATGAAGTTTGAAGTSTGACATAATGAAAGAATGTTGAAATCATCATTTTATTTTTCTATCCATAAAATTTTAAAGAAGCAAATATATGTAATGTGGAACCAATGAAGTTGACTCGCATATGGAGAAATAATCTCTTAGGAAAAAATGGAAATTAAAACAAGATTGATAGGTCCTTTACTTTAAATGATATCATGACAAAGGATACTAAGGTTAGATATTCAATTTTCATGGGTGGATCTTGTATCACTCTCCAATATTTCCTCAAATAGAGAATGGTGATGTAAAACCCCCAACCCCTTTCATGTTTAATCATTATTGGCTATAGGACGAGGCATATAAGGAGTTGGTTATTAATGAATGTGTGATTTAATTAGAGATTTTGAATCTTCAACCATGTTTGAATTCAATGAATCCTTTAAAAAAAGATAAATAAATTATTAATGAAAATAACTTAATAAGGTTGTTACTAGACTCTTCAAAACTAACATACGAAAGAAGGAATGTTATATAATATGTAGATTATTAGAATGTCCATTTTTTTTATGCCACCATTGTTATCAATAAGTTGAATAATAAGTAAAGGGAAGAAATAACAATGGAAAAGTTGAATAATAAGTAAAGGAAAGAAAAATATGTATTATTCTAGGGACCTTTAGAGATGAGGTTTCTCCAAAAACGTTAAAAAAATATTATGTTATTTATGAAGACTAGGTGAAACCCACAAAAGGAATGTAATTCATAGAATAATCCATACTCATAATATAGATATTATTTTGTTATGTATGAGACCCTTAAAATATCATAATAGACCAAAGTACACACAATGTACACCAAATGTGAGCATGGAGAAGAACTCCATAAGAGATAATAAAGAGATTTGTTACACAATAACTCTTTATCTAATAGAATAACCTCATCCAAATATTCCAATATATTCCTCTTTCTAAATTGCATAACCCCCTGTATAATGACTACATGACCTATATATATACCAATTCACTCATTGCACATGTGAGCTCTTCATTAATCTGATCACTATTACATATACATTCCATCATATATATTGCCATCTTGGGGTCATATCATATATAATTAAACCCATATATGCCTCCCTTTAGGTCGTATATAGTACCTTACTTTTAAATTCTTGGTCATCAAAGTTTTGCAATTAAGGGATTTGCATGTGATGAAAGCAAGTAGTAGGATTTCTTTATATTCATGATTTATTTTTTCCATTGATGGTGATCCATCCATCCAAATTCAATTCCTTTTAGTGTTAATCATTGATAGTTGGTTTTTGCATAATTTAATTTCCTTTGATTCCATGTGTTGTTGTTTCCACTTCTCCAATTTGTGGTAGTTGTTGGTCTCTAATAATATCTTATCAAATAATGGTTTTTTGATGCCTTGTTCCATGGATATGGATGATTATTCCATCTTTTTCCTCAGTAATGTTGATTCTAATATTGTTTTATTTCTTGAAAACTTCCTTGGTAATGAAGCTGTCAATATCGTTTCACCTGTGATTGTTTTCCTTCATTCTACACACCCATGTCATTCATGTTTTTTAAAAGACAATGGAATTATCTATGTTTTCTGCTTGGTATTAAATACTACCTTATTTTGAGATAATTCCATGATGCAGGAGCATCACCATCAAAGCTCAAGCATAGAAAACAGTTGGGCGCATTAGCACATATTTTTAAATGATTTGAATTTCAAAGATCAATGCATTAATGTAATATATGACAAAGCTTTTTGAATTATGAACATCTTTAATGATCGGAGGTTGAGCCATTGCATAAGATCGATGGGGAGATGCATTTGTTTTTAATGAGACGGGTCTCCATACAGATTGGGAGCTTACGCTCTTATCCGTCTGACTCTATATTCATTGTAATAAATGATTAAGTAGTTGATAGCATTTAATTTTGATTAGATAGCATTGAATAGTTGGAGGGAGAAGCTCGAGGAGAACCTCTTTGTATATAGCTTTGTATTGTTTCTAGAAAAGGTTGTTGTTGTTGATGGTTATGTTTGTAAGGATGTTGATACAAGATAGTCGATTCACAGTGTATGAATGTATGTAAGTTTCAGTTGGATGAATATAAAAGAGATGCATTGTCCCAATGTGTGTTGTTATGTATCTATCTATCTGAGTTAATGGTAGACCCCTTTTTTTTTTAACACTCTATTATTTCATGTTCTTGTATCCATGACTGCATTTTATTTATTGAATGTATGATCACTTTGAAGAGTGAATAAGCTTCAGTTGTTTCTCTTCATTGAGAGAGTGCAAGGTGTGCATAGTGTCCACAAGGAGTGCGTGACCAAGTCTGTTTCGACTCGAGAACTCAGAAGAGATAAGGAAGCTTATGTCTGCATGGAGTGCATTGACGTCTGCAAGGAGTGCATGATAGAGTTTTCAAACTCAAAATATCATGAGGGATAACATTATTTCAGTCACGAGAGACAAACAATGGTTGGACGATAGTCGCAAGGAGTGCGAGGCCATCCACACATAGGGTTAAGTTGTGAATGCAAATTGGTTGCAAGGCATGCACAGATCAAGGATTCAAATAAGTGTCGAAGAGATTGTTCAGAGAAAGTTGAGGAAGTAAATCTCAGAAGGAATAGCAGTGGAAATTCTTCAAAGGAGAGAACTCCCTATAGTTCCCATACAAGACAGTGGATAAGATTTGTCCTAGAGGGATTCGAACGATTCCAAACCATTAGATCTGGTAAAGCTACGAGGAGGATACTCATGGATGGTTTCGATACTTCTGAATTAGGCAAGTTTGAAGACTTGACAAAGAAGAATCGTGAAATCCAAGGTCACGATCTAATCCCAGTCATTGATCGCGAGAGGAATACATGGCAGTGGGTTAAGAAGTTTTGGAATCGAAAACTCTAAAGTGCGGAGTGAGAGGCTTAGAGTTTCACGAAATCATGAAACGTAAACCCTTGTGTGGCCAATGAATCTGAGGAGATGCGTGGAAGGACTTCGAAGATTCAGAACAATGTGTTTCAAAAAGAAGAAAGAGAAGAGTTCAGAATATCCCCAAATCCTAAGTTGCGAAGGGATAGACCCAAGGTCATAACTGTGGTCATCAGGAGAAAAGGGGCCAAAAGAGTCGCTTTGACTCAGTATTTAACGATCCTAGACCAGGAGGTCAAGCAGCCCTTTGGAGGGAAGGGGGTCTACGTCATAAGTGGTATCAAAGCGAGTACAAAATAGAATTATGTAGGAATATGGGTAAACTGATATCGACGAGAGGTATCAAAAACATCAACACAATGCCCCCTAGAAGACGTGTTGAGCCACCTATAGCCAACAAATCTATGGAAAGGCAGATGAGATAACTGCGTGCAAGGCTAGATGCCATAGAGATAGAATAGAGGAGAGAGCCTGATGTTGGAGACATTAGCAAGGAAAAAACTGAAGAGGTAGAAGTTGAGGAAGATGTAGTTGAGGATACTACGGAAGAACGCATGTTAAGATTGGTTGTCAAATTGGGTGCCAGAGCGAGGATTAGACACAGAATAATTTCTTGATTGGATACGAGCAATGGACAAGTACTTCGACTATGAGGATTTCAAAGAGGAGAAAAAGGTAAGACATGTTGTCACAAGATTGAAAGGACATGCAACATTGTGGTGGGATGAACTGCAAGCCGATAGGAGGATTAAGGAAAAGCAAAATATCAAGAGTTGGGATCGAATGGTAGCCAAGCTAAAGGAAAAATTCATACCCAAGGATTACTAGATAAGTTTTTTCAGGAGAATGAAAAACTTGAGACAGAGAGGATTGACTGTGAAGGAGTACACAAAAGAGTTCTACAAAATGAACATTAGATCTAGATAGAGGGAGAGATATGAAGAGAATGTTGCTAGATACATCAATGGCCTAAGATATGATATTCGGGATTAAATCAACATGGATAAAGTCAAGACTGTAGAGGACGCATATCAATTGGAATTGAAGGTAGAGGAGAAGTTATCTAGGAAGCAGAGTCAACAGAACATAGGTTGAAGTCAAAACAAAGACAAAGGAGTTGCCTAGGACAAAGCATAGAAACCCAAGGACGAAGCGGAGAAACCACATAGTCACTCTGAGAGAGGAGGAAGTTCCCGAGGTATATAGGGTGGTGGTATAAACTCTTTTCCCAGAGGAAGAATAAGAGACAGAGGAGGAGAAGTGAGATGTTATGCCTATGGAAAAATAGGGCATATGTCTTGGGATTGTCCCGAGAGGAAGAAAGAATAAGCTCACATTTTAGAAGCAGAGAAATGAGATGTTGAGGCGGAAGGTGCAGAGGATGGGATATCCTTGATGATGAACAATTTTCTTTTGAACAAAGAGCCAGAACCTCAAAATCTAGCGCAAAGGAACAATTCGTTCAGGGCAACTTGCAAAAAGAAGGACAAAATTTGGAAGGTGATAATTGAAAGTGGGAGCACTGACAACTTAGTATCCACAAAGATGGCAAAGAAGCTAGGACTGGAGACAAATGCACATACGACGTCGTATAAAATATCATGGTTGTAGAAGGGTCATCAAGTAACAATAAGTCAACAATGTCTGGTTGAATTTAGGATACGAGGATATAGTGATGAAATTCTATGTGATGTGATTCCTATGGATGTCTATCATGTTTTGTTGGGAAGACCATGGAAGTATGAAATGAATGTTATTTATGATGGGAGAAGAAATACTTACACCTTAGAGAAAAATGGTAGGCTACGCATGTTTCTTCCAATTGAACAGAAGAAGGTGAAGGATGAAGTTAGCGCAAGCATACTTCTCATGAGTAGGAAGGAACTCCTGAAGGAAGTGAAGAAGGAGAAGGATATGCAATTTGTTGTAGTGAGGAAGTCGAGAGTTATCCTTACCATTAATTCGATGGAATATTTGCCTAAGGAAGTTTAGGAACTCTTAGAGAATTTTGTTGACATTGTAGTAGATGAGTTTCCAAACTTATTACCACCTATCAAAAGCATTAGTCATCACATTGACTTGATACTAGGAGAAAGCTCGCCGAATAAAGCAACGTACAGATTGACACCTCAAGAGAATGAGGAGGTGAAAAGATAGGTTCAAGATCTATTAGACAAAGGATTGGTCACAGAAAGCCTGAGTCCATGTACAGTATCGACTGTATTAATTCCAAAGAAGGATGGAGGATGGAGAATGTGTACGGACTCAAGGGCCATAAACAAGATCACCATCATATACAGGTTTCCATTACCAAGGATGGGTGATTTAATGGATTGTCTAAGTGGAGATATCACCAGATCAGAATGAGGGAAGGATATGAGTGGAAAACAACATTCAAGACAAACGAGGGATTGTATGAATGGATTGTTATGCCATTTGGCTTAACAAATGCCCCGAGTACTTTTATGAGACTGATGAATAAAGTGTTGAAAGATTTCATTGGTAAGTTCATAATTGTATATCTGGATGATATAATGGTATTTAGCAAGACTAAAGGGAGCACTTGAGGCATTTAACATTGGTGATGAGGAGGTTGCAACAAGAGAAGTTGTTGGTTAATCTAAAAAAATTCTCTTTCATGAAGACAAAGCTCATATATTTGTGTTTTGTGATTTCTTCAAATGAGTTGAAGATGGATCCCGAAAAGGTTAAAGCGATCAAAGAATGGTCGTCACCAAACAATATCTTTGAGGTGAGAAACTTCCATGGATTAACAAGTTTCTATAAGAAGTTCATCAAGAATTTTAGTGGGATTATTGCTCAAATGATGGATACTGTGAATAATAGACACAAGTCTTTCAAGTGAACAAAGGAGGCTGAGAAGAGATTCAACATATTGAAGGAAAAGATAACTGAACAGTTGATTCTATTTTTACCGGTTTCGAGAAGACATTCTAGGTGAGGTGTGATGCGAGTGGAATTGCAATTGGAGAAGTCTTAAGTCAAGACAACAGACATGTTGCATACTTTAGCGAGAAGTTGAATGATGCTAAAAGGAAGTATTCCACATAAGACAAGGAGTTTTATGCCATAATTCAAGCCTTGAAGAAATGGAGGCATTATATTGTACCCAAGGAGTTTGTTTTGTATAGCGACAATCACGCTTTGTAATTCATAACCAAACAAGAGAAGTTAAAATAGATACATGCTAAGTGGATAGAGTTTATGCAGAATTTCACTTTTGTCATTAAACATATTTCTGGAAATGCTAACAAGTTTGTTTATGCATTGAGCAAGAGGATTTTGATTTTGTTAGAATTTCAATTCAGGAACTTGGCGTTTGATCACCTTAAGTAGATGTACCATAGTGATCTATATTTTGGAGAGACATATGAAGCATGTGTGAATCATGTACTCAAAGATAGGAGCCAGTGGGATGAATATCTGATTCAGGATGGGTTGTTGTTCAAAGGATTTCGGTTGGGCATACCAAGATGTTCGATGAGGGAGAATTTTCTAAAGGAAAAGAACAATGGAGGTCTAGCCGAACACTTTGGCCATGAAAAAATATTTTCTCAATTAAACGGATCATATCATTGGCCAGGTATGAGAGCGGAGGTGAATAAATTTGTGAACAATTGAAATATTTGTCAGTATGCCAAGGGGAAGAAGCAGAACACTCGGTTGTATCGACGATTTCCTATTCCAGAGAGACCTTGGGATGCAATAATTATGGATTTTGTGTTGGGATTGCCAAGGACACAAAGAGGGAGTGATTCCATATTTGTGGTGGTGGACAGGTTTTCGAAGATGGCACACTTTATCCCATGATAAAAGACCAACGATACAACGCATGTTGAAATTTGTTTTTCCGAGAGGTTGTGAGACTCCATGGATTTCCCATGAGCATAGTTTCGGACAGGGATACCAAATTTGTTGGTCATTTCTGGAGGAAATTGTGGAAAAAGTTCGGGAAAGAGCTATATTTTAGTTCTACATATCATCCACAAACAAATGGATAGATTGAGGTAGTTAATAGAATCTTAGGATATCTACTGAGGAGTTTGGTCAATGAACACCATAGTCAGTGGGATAAAATTCTAGCACAAGACGAGTTTGCATATAATGACTCAGTGAAGAGGAGCACTGGAAAAAGTCCATTTCAAATCATGTATGGACTGAATCTGAGAGGAGTGTTGAAGTTAAGATATCTGAAGTAGAACGAGTTTAGGAGCGACGAAGAAAAATATTTCACTGCAGAGATGCGAGAACTTAACAATCAGATCAAAGAGCAGTTAAGGAAAAGCAACGGTGAATAAAAGCACGGAGATTACCAACACAAGAGGAAGCTTGAATTTGAATTTGGATATCAGGTTCTAGCACATCTGAGGAAGGAGATATTCCCAAAGGGAACATACAATAAGATGAAATTGAAAAAGATAGGGTCATGTAAAATCTTAAGGAGGTTTGGTGAGAATGCTTATGAGTTAGAGTTGCTCGAATGGTGTGGGTATATCACCCATATTCAACATTGCATACCTATATCCTTACAGGGAGGATGGAGCTGAAAGACCTAAATATCAAGGGAGGATCCATTGGGAGAAACAGATGCCTATAGAAGAGAAGTTGCAAATGGAAAAGATCATAGATCAACGAGTTGGTAAGAAGACTAGAAGGAAGACGTACTTTGAATATTGGTGAAGTGGAAAGGATGACCAGTAGAATATGCCACTTGGGTTGGTGAATCGAATATCCAAAGACATGGAATATCAGTGCAGGAGCTCATGGACAAGAGCCCATGAATTTTTTTCAACCAAGGGAGTATGATGCAGGAGCATCGCCAACAAAGCTCAAGCATGGAAGATAGTTGGGTGCATTAGCGCATATTTTGAAATGATTTGAATTTCAAAGATCAATGTACTAATGTAATATCTGAAAAATCTTTTTGAATTATGAACATCTTCAATGACCGGAGGCTGAGCCATCGCGTAAGATCGATGGGGATATGTACTTTTTTTTAATGAGATAGATCAAAGTACAGATTGGGATCTTATGCTCTTATCTGTTTGACTCTATATTCATTGTAATAAATGATTAAGTAGTTGATAGAATTGAATTTCGATTAGATAGCATTGAATAGTTGGAGGGAGAAGCTCGAGGAGCACCTCTTTGTATATAGCTTTGTATAGTTGCTAGAAAATGTTGTTTTTGTTGATGGTTATGGTTGGAAGGATGATGATAGAGGATAACCGATTTACAGTGTATGAATGTATCTAAGTTTCAGTTGGATTAATATAATAAAGATACATTGTCCCAATGTGTGTTTTTATGTGTCTATCGATCTGAGTGAATGGTAGACCTTTTTTATTATTTTCAACACTCTGTTAT
The DNA here is from genome assembly GCA_010110895.2 of Picea sitchensis. Taxonomy (NCBI): domain Eukaryota; kingdom Viridiplantae; phylum Streptophyta; class Pinopsida; order Pinales; family Pinaceae; genus Picea; species Picea sitchensis. The sequence continues at coordinate 73,205 of SNQJ01S0000040.1, forward strand.
TTCATTTTCTTGTATCCATGACTGCATTTGCTTTGCTGAATGTATGAGTCACTGTGAAGAGTGTGTTAGCACTCTGTAATTTGCCCAAGGATGTAAGGCAGTTACAGGGCCAACATCAAAACCGCTTCGAGTATTGGATCTAGCCCTCCAAGACTCAGAGAGGGATCTATCTGTCTAATATAGCTTTGTTTCTCAACTTCAGATATTAGGCTAGGTAAAAGGAACATGTGGGTTTTGTTGTAAAAAGAGTTTATAAATTGGTTGGGACAGTCAACTCCTCCATTGGGCTATGGGGTCTGTAATAAATTAGGAATGAAATACAGCCAGAAATGCTGAAGAAATCCTTCACAAGGAGAGATAACACACTCACTTGATCTTTAATAATTAAAATTATGGTCAGAATAAAAGATGAGGAAAATAACTCCAACTAACAAGCACTTAAGAATCTCTTAGTTGAAGATATTTAGAAGATGAACATTGAAATCTTTAGAATCGGAATCAGGGTATCAGAGATAAATCCTGAGACATAATGCTATTCATAAAGATTAGATTCAGAAAAACAAGATGATTACAGAGCAAGAAAACATCTGACTGATAAAATCACATCACCAGTGAACATGCGCAGGAATCCTGTAAAGTGCCTCTTCTCATTAATGGCAGATCTATTCAAAAGCGTTACAGCTTGATAGCCACAGGGCGTGAAGATCCAACCCTTTTACATTCAAATCATCTCAATAAATAATATAAATCACCCCAACAAGTTTCGCCAGTTTTTCTAACCGCCTCGGCCAAAAATAGCCACCACTCCCACGAAATTCGGAGTTTTCTGTTATGAAAAATGGACCGCTTTTCTGTGAAAATTCCCACGTAAATTCTGAGTTTCATATGAAAATGGACCGCCAGGAAAAACAGGGTCCGGACAGACGCGATTCTCTTCAATTACTATGACACACCCTGGGAGAAAATCCGCGAAAGAGGTTATTGTAGATGGACATGTTCTAGACAAAACTCCTCTTCGCTGCGAAAATTCCTATTCCTGCATCGGCTCAGCGGGATGTTCTGAAAGATCGGGACTTAAACGGAAAATGGAAAATCTGGTAACAGCCTCGAAGATGCCTTCGACTTTCTCTGCTCGTAGCTCCGCTATTTAAAAACTGAAAGAAGGTTTTGTTCCTCATTCCGCTCGAGAAAAAACCTCTCTCGGATTTTGGAAATTCATCTCCATTTGCTCAGGATCTCCATCGGAAGAAGACATGGTAACATAGGCAAAATTGGCAAACATGAGGGAAAATGGTTTTGCTGAAAATTCTCCGACTTCCACGCTAAACGAGACCGGGGGTCCGAATTAAAACCCGGTGGTTGATTTCGGATTAACCAAATGCTAGGATTAGCATGGGTTTAATTTATCTCTGACTCCTCTCGTTAAAAGTCGAACTCACGTGGGGGTCCGAGATGGAATAAGGTGCGTGGATTTTATTTAATGTATGGAGGATGGGGGCACGTGGGTGGAAAGTACACGGGGGTAAGGTGGAGGCGTGAGGGTAGTGGATGGTGAGGTGGGGAAGGCGGGGAGTGGGTAGTGGACGTAGGTGTGGATGATGTGAGGAGCTGTACATGGGGGTAGAAGTTTAGGACTTAGGTTTATGTTATTAGTTTGTTTGTTATGTTTTTCTTTTTATTTTTAATATTTTATGTTTTTAAGAGCATCATGTGTTTTAAATTTTAATATGTTTTTGTATTTTTTTTTTTTTTTTTTTTTATATATATAAAAGTTAGTGCGAGAGAAGAAATGTATTTATTATTTTGTTTTTTAATGTTTTATTGTTTTAAATACTTTAATTTTTATTTGTTTTAAAGCTTTTTAACATGTTTTCTTCTTTTTTGTCGTTTTTAACGGCTAATATTTTGTGATTATTTATATTTTTTATTCTTTGTCATTTTTTAATTTATTTAATTGTTTTATTTTAATTTAAAACTAACCCTAACTTCTAACTTAGATGCTAACCTAGGTACTAACCTGGTTAATAACTAATTAATTAATTAATTAATTAATAATTAATTAATGATTAATTAATTATCAAATAGTCATTTATTAATCAATTTTAACCTAGACTAACCTTATCGCTAATTCTTTTGTTCATCCTAACTCCATTTATGCAGGGATGGAAGACGGGATAATGGAGTACCGGCAAGGGACAAGGGGGAGAGGACGCAACCGGATGAAGGATGCAACAAGGTGATGGGGAAATGAGCGACAAGAATGGAGGGAGGAAAGCGGAATCACCTGAGCCATACTTCGTCACTGGGAGAGATGCCAAATCATCAGTCGAAGAATCGACTCGCCTATAATTATAGGACCCCTAACAGAGTGAATAAGATTCATTTGTTTCTTTTCATTGAACGAGTGCAAGATGTGCATAATGTCTGCAAGGAGTGTGTGATCGATTCTGTTTTGACTCGAAAGATCAGAAGAGATAGGGAAGCTTATGTCTACAAGCAATGCATTGATATCTGCAAGGAGTGTGTGATAGATTTTTCAGACTCAAAAGCTCAGGAGGGATAACATGATTTTAGTCACGAGAGATAGACAGTGGTTGGAGGAAAGTCGCAAGGAGTGCGAGGCCATCCACATGGAGGGTTAAGTTGTGACTGAAGATCTATTGCAAGGCATGCACAAATCAAGGATTTGGCTAAGTGTCGAAGAGATTGTTCATAGAAAGTTGAGGAAGTAAATCTCAGGAGGAATAGTGGTGGAAATTATTCAAAGGAGAGAAGTCCCTGAAGTTCCCATCCAAGAGAGTGGATAAGATTTGTCCCAGAGGGAGTCGAATTATCCCAAACCATCAGATCTGGTAAGGTTACGAGGAATATAGTCATGGAGTGTTTAGATACTTTAGAATTCGGAAAGTTTGAAGACTTGACGAAGCAGAATCATGAAATACGAGGTCGTTATCTAATCCCAGTCATTTATCGTGAGAGGGATATGTGGCAATGGATTATAAAGTTCAGGAATCTGAAACTCGAAAGTATAGAGCGATAGGCTTAGAGTTTCAAAAAATCATGAAACCCGAACCCTTGTGGGGACGATAAATCTGAGGAGACATGTGGCGGGAGTTTGGATATTTAGAACAACGTGTTTCAGAAAGAAGAAAGAGAAGAGGTCAGAATATCCCCAAAGCCTGATTTGCGAAGGGGTAGACCCACGGTCATAGCCATGTTCATCAATATAAAACATGCCAAAATAGTCACTTCGACTTAGTATTTAACGATCCTAGACTGGGAGGTCAAGCAACCCTTTGGAGGGAAGGGTGTTACGAGGAAAATATCTCTATGGCTAGATTGAACCAAAAAAGACGGAAATGATTGCATAAATCAACTCTATCCAAACAACATGCTATATAAACCAATGTGCAAGAAAGACAATAAAGAGGCCTACCTCATCTATATGTTTGATGATGTCCATCGTTGATCACTTCGACTCGAAGCTATATACCTACAACAAGTTCTCAACAAATAAGAAAAAACAAGCATATGGTGGAAATATAAAAGTATTAGCACATTAGATAGTATAATCCATCAATATACATAACAAATACGCCCATGGATAATAATACATATATTTTCAAGATATCAATTGGATGGGAAAGGATTATTTCTATTAATAAATCATTAGCAGAAGCGAACATATTGCAGACTTCCATGTCGGCATGGTTCGGAACCAAGAAACTAAGTTCCTTCCAACCAGGCCTCCACCACTTCAATCCTACACCAAAGGAAAGATAACATAAGGGAGACAAAGAGGTTCTCCATCAATAAGGGAAGAGCTTGGGGGTTGAACACTATGTTCAGACTTTAAATGAAAAAGGGATGCAGAGTCAATATGAAGTAAATAATTTCTCCAGAGTAACTTTGCTCTCAAAGTTGAATTCTCTCTCCTTTTCCACAACTCGGAACTAACTTCTTTATAGCCTTGAAAATGCAACTTAAGGGCTGAGTCAAAACGTTTCCAGTATATGGAATGCCAAGGATCAGAGATCTCCTGTCATGACATGGAAACCCAACATTTAATGTTTCTTTCTCGCAAAAATCCTGATGTACGCGGGCTGTAGTGGAGTAGTCTACGTATATGCTTGTTGTATATGGTGAAAGATGTGTACAAGTGGAAAAAACTATATTTTTACCTCTGGACTTTAGTAACAGGGAAGATAAGTCTGCATAGGGAAATGGAATAAGGCCTCTCTGCAAGATTTCATAGGGTGACGAAAATATTTCTCTAATAGATACCTCATAATATGTGAGGTCAGAGGAGTATCTGTGATGGCCAAAATACATTATAAACAACCCAAAAGTGGAGTGGTAGAGAACTAGCTAGACGAACTCAATTGCGCATTACATTCTGCACTGACTTTGCATACATGGTTGCCAAAAATACACTATAGATCCATGTGAAAATATACCAAATAAGTGTCCATGGCCATTAATAGGAAAATACAAATGTGGTTATATTCCAATAGTTTTCATAGTCACGAACAAGGCCCATTAGTACCAGTCTCAAAACCAATCTGAAGATGTTTGTATACCATGGAGTATAATCTGATCTCCCATGATTATTGAAGTCATATAGGTATTGGTCCAATGAAAAGGAAGCAACAACTCATGAAAGTTATGGCCACATAGTGATGTTTTCAATTCTTCTACACAATCCGCCAAATTTTTAAGTCTACATTATGTGAATAAAGGGGTTGAGGTTGAACACAATGAGACATCATTTGATTACCGGTCATTGATGTATATTGTTAACAAATTTGATAGAAACTAATGATAATGAAAGTAGGTTTCAAGGCACTGAGTACATTCTTAAAAGTGTGAATAAAGGAGTTGGTGACGAACACCTGAAGAATCCATCGATCATGAGACATTGAGGTATTCCCAACTGTCGATGGCGAGAGAGCCTGCCACTGATGACTGCAAGCCTCAAGGCACTCATAAGACTCTAGGTCCTGTTTCTAGAATAAATGGGTTGATGTTGATGGAAAGAGACCCTCTCAAAGGAGATCATTAAGCCATCCCTCATCAGTAAGAATGATGTACAAAGTAGGAGCCTCATGATTTGGTGGGAATCGGACGAAGAACATGTTCATGAACCAATGACCCTATGCGTCTTTCGCATGTGCCAAGTGCAAGCGGTACATGAAAAAGACCCTCTGAATGGCATTCAATGATGAAAACTGCTGACAAAGGAGAGGAAACCACCAATGAGGCTAATGGCATCCAAGACACTGCACAAATCCCAATGTGTGAATATATGTCTTGCCGTCAAACACAAGGGAAATCAACCAGTCAATGACCAATGATGAAATGTCGATTGTTGGGTTCAAGGTTACCTACCAATGATGAAAGTATGGATAGGGTGCATGATAGGACTAAAGTATCATGTGATTATGAGACAAACTAAGGGTATGGATGACATGCAAAGTCAAGAGTTCTGAGGAGTGGCCGACACAGGTTGACAGACTTCCTTTGAATAAGATCATAAGACATATGGTGGACTCCGACAACATAGACCCAATGATAAAACTATGATATGCAGGAGGCATCAATGAAGTTCTTTGTAGGGACTAGAAGAGTAACCGATCAGTAGAGAAGAGTTTGTAACAAGATCAGCTTCCTAGGGCCATGCTAAACCCAAAATTATGATGAATGGACTTAAAGAACTTTGTGCTCTATTCAAAGGTGACACGATTGTTGTCGATAGAATATAATACTCCCTTCCCACCAGTATTTTTTTTTTTCACAACAAACGAATGCTATGATATAGAGGAGGAAACGAGTGTCGTAAGTAAGTAAAACTAGTTCCAGCAGTGGAACATACCTATGCTCAATGCAGGTAAGTGCATGTGGGATATGGACACTCGGGGGAATGTTTCCATGCAAAAAACAGTTTAAACTATAGAAAGTGGGTAAAAATAATTTATAAATTGCAATAAAATAAAAAATTACTATACCATTTTATTTTCTTACCCAACTAGTGAAAATTGGACCAAAATTCCTCCAAAATTCAAATGAAGATTGTGGGAGCATAAGGCAATGAAATCATGAGCCGTTTGGATCAGGTAATCCTTGTTCTCTTCTTCTTCAAATTCAGTGGTTTAAAATGTTGAATTAGGTCTTAAATTTTTAGTTATTTAAGGCGTAAAGTATAGATTTTGGTGTACACAGGTTGGCCTTGATTAGGTCACATATATGACAAGGTATATGCTCCTGTGTGAACTATAGGGGGCATATATTGAGCCCTACACATGACTGTGTTTCAAGGAAGTCACGTACAGGCACACAAATGACCAATGCTAAGGGTTCTAACTCAAAATTCTAATTGTTTTTGACAGGATGGTTCTTGAATGGCGAGAGAGGGAACACAAGGAAGTTGATGTCATTGTAGACCAAGATCTAGAGGCCTAAATGGCCTTAAAGCGATGTGGTTTGTATAAGTTTTGGGCGATCAAAGGAATGAGCACCCAGGTGAGGTTGTTGGAGATGTTGGTGGGTTACTCGGACCCTGATAGTGAGAGCTTCAATCTCGATGCGAAACCATTGAGAATTGAAGTAGAGGACATTTACTTTCTAACTGGTCTATCACATCGAGGGGAGGTTGTGAACCTCAAGTCACGGGGAGAAAGTAGCGGGATGAAGATAGAAGAATATATCAATTCCCACTGTGTAGCAGGGACTCCTAAGGTAGGGAGTCAAGTCCCTATCTGAGAAATAAACAACCTCAGTCTAAAGATCATTGTCCTAGTTTTGACCAGGATCATAGGTTCTACCTCGTTGTACCAGCATCGAGGTCACTCATGTTCTATGTAATGCAGTGTGAGAGACCCATAGTGTATGAATGGTGTACCTCACTACTGGAAAATATGAAGAGCTAGTTGACGGAGTGCAAGTAGGGGGGTAAAATAAATTTTGGGTTTTCCTCCATCTTGTGCAGTTTCGTTTTCGAGTGGATTCTAGGTTTGGGACCTAGAGTTGAGATTCTTCCTCGAGGACCTCACGATCTGGCCATGGCATGGTGGACTAAGGTGATGAGCCAGCAGGGAGGAGGTAGGGTTCCAACACCCTACAACGAGGACTTCTTCTACTAGTGGCGGCAACAAGTCATCGCTCTGGATGACTATCCCTACTAGGAGATCAACTTTAGAGGAGATCCAGACATGCCACTTCCACCAAGGTCCTCCTACGGTGACATAGGTATGTCAAAAAGTTTTTACATATTTCATTTTTTTGTTATTTTGTATAATTAGGACAAAAATATTTGTGGATGGTGCTTAAGTATTGACTAGACTTTGTGTGTTGTAGATGTGGATCTGCCATAGCCAGAGGGTTTCCCTCGACATCGATGGAGGAACCAAGGAGGCGAGGCGACGGAAGGAGAGGCCGAGAGGGTCCGACAAAATGTGCAGGGCAACATGACATGTTTGACTCATAGGATACCCGTAGTTTAGGTAAAGGATCTGCCTGAAGCCATGCATCGATAGGTGGTTGGTGTACCCAAAGCATGGGTATGACTCTTTTGGCATCTCACAAACTTCGTGGTTTGCTACCATGACACACATCTGATGCCACAGACGTAGATTTTGTGGGATATTGTAATACTGGATATATATGTGTATTGAGGGCGTTAGCCCCATTTTGTACTATAAACACCATATTTTTTGAAATATATAAAAGAGGATCTTCGTCTTATATTTTACAATGTGCACATTGATTAGATGGTTTTATTCTCTTTTAATTATGTGACAAATGCCAATCTAAAACAAAGTTAGCATAAACATCGGATACATGATTAGAACTCCTAGGAATATGATAATATGTAATAAAATCCAATTGTCGTTCTAAAAGACATACCCGTAGGAATCATTGGAGTAACGTAGGATCACACACGCGGTAACAGACGTTCAACTAACATACTACTGACTGGGAATCTAGGCAAATTTCTAATGAATGAATACCATGTGAGATAACATCACACAAAACTTCTATAACGATGCTATACTCGACCATATTATTCATGGATCGCCCTAGGAATATGCCACCTGAAGACACAAGTAGACCCTCGGGTGAGTAAACTACCCAAGCAGCGGAAGACAAGTTTTGTGTATGTCGACTAGCCCTATTTTCGAATCTTAAGTAGACCAACGACTCCATTGACATTTGTCAACCAAGTGAAAACTCGATAAGAAACCCGAAGACAAAAAATAAAAGAGATGTATACACTAAATTACACTAGTATATAGAGAGTTCTTCCCAAGTCTGAGGCTCAAGCATAATATCTTTTTAAGTAAAGCCTATTTCTAGGCTCAACCAACTTGTTCCCTTCATAATCTTCTAACTTATAGGCTCCTTTTCCTAGAACACATCGCATGATATAAGGACCGTGCCACACAGGATTAAACTTGCCTACCCCTAGTGGTTCTTTGGGTTGATCCTACAAGAGGACCAAGTCACCCTAGGCATACAACCAAGGACAGACAAACTTATCGTACTGGACCTTGACACGTCATTTTTTCTCCTCGATAGTTGTAGAATCCTCTCCACGCTTCTCATCGAGACTCTCTAGGTGTACAAGGTATCGCTCGAGATCGTAAGTGTCAAGTAGGAGCATGAATGTCAACTTAAGAGAAGGGATTTCACATTCAATAGGTAAAATTGACTCCACATCATGTACTAGTTGGAAAGGGGAAAATCTGGGTGCAGTCTTGATTGAGGTTTGGTATGCCCAGAGTGAAGGATATAGAATGATGTCCCAATCAAATTTACTCTGACTGATAGTTTTTTACAAAATGGTCTTGAGAGACTTGTTGACAGCCTCTACTTGTCCATTTTCTTGGGGATAATAGGGAGAGGAATGACCATGTATAAACCCTAGCTTAGCTACTAATTATTCCATCATATCATTTTGAAAGTGACTACCATGGTCAGTGACAATCTCACTCGGGATACCAAACCAAGTGATAATCTGATTGAATACAAAGAAGGATGTAGTCTTCCCATCGGACTTCACTTTAGGCATGGCCTCGACCCAGTTAGTAAAGTAGTCGAAGGCCATGATAATGTGTTGATGCCCCCCAGTCGAAGTTGTGTTGCAATCGACAAAGTCCACCCCCCACTTGGTGAAGGGACCAACGGTAATGACTGGATGAAGAGGGGTTGGATGCGAGTGAATTTTCTGAGTGAACACCTAGTATGGGTGACACTTCTTAACCGCTTCAATGAAATCCTTAAAGATCGTAGGCCATAAATAACTAGGTCACAAAATTGTTTGGTCTGTCGCAAGCCTAGATAGATGACCACCACAAGCCCCACTATGGAAATTTTTCAGAAGAGACTCAACTTCTTCGCGAGTTAAACGACAATGCAAGATATCATCTATTCCTCGATGATACAAAGCATCATCGACGATAGTATATTTCTTAGCTTGGTACCTTATATGTCGTCGATCATCTCGTGAGAGATGCTGAGGCAACTTCAGGGTATGAAGATAGAGAACGATGTCTCCATACCAGAGGTCAGACGACGAGACAAGAAAAATGTGTTGGTCCGTAAATGAATCAACATGGATAATGTCCTCTTCTAATCGTGGGAAATCGGATATCAACTCCGCAAAGACTAGGTATTTCCTGGATTTCAAGGAAATGAAATTGAGATCAAACTCTTGTAAAATGACAATCCACTTATTATATTTTCCCCCTATGATACGTCATGTAAGGACGTATTGAAATGGATTGACATCAACAACCATTGTAGTCTTACAAATTAATATATAATGATGCAACTGGTGGGCTGTGTGAACAACAACCAAAGCTATATTTTCAATGTGAGTGTAATTAAGTTCAGGACCGATTAAAGTTTGACTGAGGTAATAAATGGCGTGCTCATGGAGCTCATCACCCTCATGAACTAGAACCATACCAATCATATCGTCAGACGTGGCGATATAAAGCAAGTAATCTCTACTATAGTCAAGGGGATTCAGTAGAGGTGTCGACACCAAATATTTCTTCAAAGCATCGAAAGACTCCTGGGTTCACTCATCCCAGATAAAAGGGGTGTCCTTCAAAAGACACATGAAACCTTTAGTGATAGTGGCATAGTTCACTATAAACCTACGAAGAAAGTTTGTTTTCCCCTGTAAACCATGAAGTTGTGTAATCGTGCATGGGGGAGGAAACCAAAGTATTTCCTCAACCTTAAGTGGATCCACCATGATCCGAGTCTCAAAAACTAGAAAACCTAAAAGATGACCAGAATTAACGTAAAAGATGCACTTGTGAGGGTTCAACCGGATTCTATAGTAACGACATATTTCGAAAACAAGTCGAAGATGAGTAATGTGATCCTCTCTCTTGCGAGAGTGAGAAGCAAGATCATCAAGGTAATCCTTTAATATGTGCTTAATATCGTGAAAAGAGAAAGTCATGGTAAGATGAAAGGTTGCTCCGACGTTTTTAAGGCCGAAAGGCATTTTCCAGTATGCAAAAGTACCCCAAGGAAAAATAAATGTCATCTTGTGTTGATCCTCGGGTTTGATTTGAATTTGATTATATCCTGAAAATCTGTCCATAAAATAAAATACTTTGCTTCCCGCACATTCGTCGAGAATCTGATCAATCAAAGGTGTGGGGAAGTTGTCTTTCAGATAGGCCTTGTTCAGGTCACGAAAATCCATACATACAAGAATGGTTCCTTTATTCTTATCTACAAGAACAAGTTTGAATACCCATTCAGTCAAGGGAACTGGGTAGATGAATCCAGCACTAAGTAGCTTCTCCACCTCTGCCTTAATAGTAGGGGCCTTTCGAGGGTTGACAACTCTAAGACATTGTCGAACAGGTTTAGAATACAAATAAATTATAATCTCATGTTCGACAATAAGAGGGTTGATCCATGGCATCTCTTCATAGGACCAAGAAAATATGTCTCGAAATTCCTTGAAGAGATCGATGTAGATCAGGATTTCCTCTGGTGAACAATCCACACCAATATTTACATTTTCAACCTTGCCAGGGGTACAAGAGATGTCGATCATGATGGTAGGAGAATTTCTCACCATATTTCCTTCACCATAAATTATGTACATATCAAGTAGAAATACGACGTGACCGACTATCTCACTCAAAGTAGATATAAATTCATCTTGTTCGATTCTTTCAAGATCTGGGAGAAAATAAGAATGATGATGCATATCATCCCAGGGTTTATAGGAACCATTCATGGCTTCGATGATGGCTTCGTCTGAGGGAAAATTCCCATCGAGTAAATCATGTGAACAAGACAACGAAGTGGCCCACATGGGCCTAGACATGAGATCCTCCTCGTTCGTCGGCGAGGGAACAGGATCGAGATCAACATAAGAGTCAAGAACAACTTGATATGAAATCATTGTTGCTGATAGTGGCGTGACCATCCCAGCATGTTACAGACCTTCACAAGATGAATTCGGGAAAGGTAGGTGTTACATCTCAAAATTACTCACATGGATAGTGTCACAAGTGTCGCCATTACAAGTGTTGTAAGTGTCGCATCTTGTCCGCAAGTGTCGCATATTGACCACAAGTGTTTCAAGTGTCAAAAAAATCATACTTCCATCTTCCCCATGTCATGCCTCTAACGACATCACAAAGACACTTAAGACACCTCAAAGGCTAGTTTGGAAGAAGAGAAATTAGTTGACAGGGAGTACAAACCTTTTTCCATTGAAAGAACCACTAAAAAATTAATTTTGGAGAGGGGCGCTCCCCTACCCACTGTTAGGGAGTGCTGGTGCTCCTTGAGCTTCTTTGGGGGAGTGTTTGAGCACCCTGTGCACCCTTTTGGGGGAGCGCTACCCTTTTTTTAGCAAATTTTGGGTTTGTTGAGGCAAATCAGAGAAGAATCCCTCCATTCCTGAAGGTAGTTGGATTTGAATAGATGGTCAAGACATGATCTTAGGTAATATCTTCAACTGAACGAGAGGAATCTTAAACTTATCCCAAATATCTCTCAAGTGGTTGGACTTCTCCAAGGTTATATAAGGAGGCCTTCTCATGGTGAAAGGTGCATGGAAAAGTTTGGAGATGTGAAACTTATGATCTCATGAGTGAGATGTCATCAAAGAAATCCATGTAGATTACTTGAGCAAAGGGATTGGACAAGGAGAACTGGAAGAAGCTCTTGCACCTTCATTCAAAGTATTGTAAGTACTTTTACTTGTTCTCATTAATATAATCAATGCTTGGCCTCTTTCTTTCAAACTTATGCTTGTTCCATATGCATTTGTCCGCAGTAGATGGATCTATGTTTGAGCTAATATTAGTAACATGGGAAGTATTTTGTACCTTTGTTTGTCCTACAGGACCTATTAGGAAGCTCAGGATCGGAGCTCAGCCTGGACTTTACAGGGACGAATGCCATTAAAAAGGTACATATCATTCTCCTTCTCTTTCATTTATTAACTTGATTGGATCTAAAAGGAAGTCAGTGTCCATGTTAAGCACTTTTTTGTCTTGGCCTTAGGAGTCTAGAGACCAAGAGGGAATCCACTTGTTTGTAGGGGGATTCACTTATAACAGTAGGGTCCACGGATGATCAAAATAAGATGTGCAAAAATGAATGGACCTCCCAGTCGAGATGAGCCTACTGGACATGGAATAAATGTGATGGTTCGGTGCTGAGAAGTCGAAAGTAAACATAAGGGAAGAATACATTTCGACATCGATATTCTGAGTTGTCGGCTGAGAATTTTTTATCACAGGGATCGACTGTCCAAGAGATGAATTAGTACTAGAGTACGCAAAGGATAAGTGATCGATCATCACAATATTCCCTTCATGAGCAAAACAAAGAGTATGAAAGATGGATGAGACGACAACGATCATAGAATAATTCCAATTGTGACCTAGTAGCAGGTTATAATCAAGAGGCGCATCAACTACCTCTACTTCCACCTCTATCGTCTTACCACCTAACTGGAGCGGAAAGGCAGGGAGAATACCGTGAGGGAAGAAGGAATGATCGTCAAAAGCATTCAACATGTTCGATGACTTGGAAAGGGTCGGAGAATCAAGAGCTTTCCAACAAACTAGGGACATCACACACGTAGTAGCGCCTTCATCAACAACCGAACGTTTGATGGTATACTTGGAATACTCCACATGGATTTGGAAATCCACAAGGTAAGGCAAGCGAGGCTCAACATATGTGATGTCAAACTTGATAATCTTTGAGCCACTGGGTTCTAGAGCTCCTAAAGAAGAGAGTAAGGCATTCCTCTGTGAAGGATACGTCTACAGTACCTCCAAAGATGACATTGTACAACGGGTTTGACCTAGGTCCTCAACAATAGAGTAGTTCTGGGTGTCTCTAGCATTTGGATTATGCATAGAGCGCTTAAGTACTCATTTTGGAAAACGTGGCGGTGGATCTGGTTTCTCAATCTGTAAAGTCGTCTCTAGAGGAGTAGGAGATTCTAGACCAAGATTAGTTTGTTTAGAACTATAGTCTCAAGATCGAGTAGCTACATCAATTTTCACATCAACCATATTGATACATAAATGGTCACCATCTTGTGAATGTTGTTTTTTACCTCCACCAGCCGCATTTTCGACATTTGAGGAGCTCGAGGCTAAGTGTTGATTATGTGGGAATAGATTCGTCAGCCCAACGGGGAATTGAGTTAATAGCCTTACAGCTTCTGCCAGTTTGGGGCACAAATGGGTAAGGTGATCATCTATGCAAATCTTACAAAGAAACTTCTTCTTATGTTTTTCTCGTTTTCCCTCTCCAGCATTACCACTCATCTTCTCATTATTTTCCTTCGGTTTATTACCATTTTTCCCACCCTTATGGTTATTGCGTCCTTTCTTCTTATTCCCTCCTAGTTGTTGGTTACCATTCACGTTGGCCGATGATTGCACAGAGTGTACATCCTCCAAATGGGTGGGGTTGGAAGATACAGATGAGGCTGGTCCTCCTACAGACTAGCTTAAAGACAACTCTTTCAAATGGTTAGTCATCGATTCTGCGGACTTTACATTGGAAGAACCTACGATGTCATTGGCATGAGGTCCGAGATTTTTCCTAGGGTCATAAGTATACCACGGTGCATTAGGAAGAAAGTGCTATAACATCCCAGACTGAGCATATATCAAATCTATCTGCTCGGCCCTAAATATAGCTTCTTCGTCAGTGGTAACCCTGAAAGTAGCAACATCCTTCGAGATAGGATCATGCAAAGACTTAAGAAACCATTCTAAAAGAAAGTCCAGGGTTATAGGGGTTTTAATCAACCTCTTCCGTCTATGCCACTCCTGGATATGGTCTGAGATATGAGTGGCGGTATCCTGGCGTAAAGTCGACAACAATTCTAAACCAACATCATAACGAATGGGCAACTGGAAGTGGTTAAGAAAAAGAATTAACAACTGACTAAAAGTTCCATATGACCCCCTTGGTATCTCAATATACCATTTCACAGCAACTCTAATAAGGGTGCATTGAAATAATCTCAAACGAATAGAATCTTCATTAAAGGAGTTTGATGAGAACCAAAGGTGAAAGGTAGTCACGTGATCACCAGGATCCTCTCCATTCTTACCCTCAAACTTTGGGATGTCCAAAGGAAGTTTGGTGGGGACTAGGGGCCATGTAGGATCGTGACTCACAGGGTCGTTCATTAACTTAGCCAAATCTAGCAGATTAAGTGTGGCTAGAAAAGGGAGGCGGGGTTATGATATATGGCCCAACCTCCCAGGAAAGATTATGCTTACGTATTTGTAGGACATCCAAGGTTATGGTAAACCCCATGGCCCTGTCTAGAATTATAAGGCCCTCCTCCAGGCTGATTCATATAAGGTTGGTTGGGCATCATTCTAGCTAGAATGTTTTTTTGAGGGTTATAGAAACTTCCTCCAACCGGATTAGATTCAGGTTGGGGATTTCCCAAAGTGTTAAACTGACCTCCTTCGGTTTGGAAACTAGAGGATAGAGGTGGATCCGTCATGCCAAAATCATTGGTCAGAATCTGCGATGAGGAGGTAGGATTGTAGGACGGAACTTGAATCGAAGCTTGTCCATCAAGTTGACTATTCCACCCATAAGTAGGAGGATTGGACCCAGGGTTAAAAGTAAGGGTACCTCCCATATTAGGAGTCATTTGAGGGATTTGAGATCCACCAAATGAAAAAGGAGTGTAGGGAGGTGTACTTCCTCCAAGCCCAATGCTATCATTAGGGCCAACAGCTGGGATGGAGCTCAAAAACCGCGAAGTGAAGTTTGGCATACCATAAGAAAATGGACTAGAAGCCATAAGGATGGACTGAACATTGTAGCTCAATGAGTGGCCAAGAGACCCAAAGGGGTTCGAGTCGGTAGCTTGAGAATTAACTATAGGCCAGGCCATAGTAATGATATGTACCTACGACTCTACGACCATAGAGTTTTCAAGAGTCGAAGGGGTTCCATTAACTATAGTGGGTATGGGAGTCGAAGGGGTCACATAATTTTGAAGACCAGGTTCAGTACTCATCCTTATAGAATCACAAGTCTGAATGGTGGATGTGTGTTTGCCACGTATAATAACTCTACTCCTTGAATAAGGCAAGGACACGAAATCCGGTGGTAACTCTAATAAGCGACGGGACCGACGGGGAGGCTAGTTTGACTCCATGATGACTTAATACTCTAAAGATAAAAAATATGTCCTAAGGCCAACTAGTAAGAAAATATCACACCAAAAGTCAAACAACCAATATGCATGCAAACAGGGAAAAGTGGTCGAGTGGTCTCCCTCCCTAAAGAAGGTATGTCTCGCCCAAGAGGGGCTTGAGAATCCCTTCAAAAGATTGAAGGTAAATGAATAAGTTATAAGGGTCCTCATGGGATTAACAAATAGTCGGTCAGATCCCCCCGGAGAGGTAATCCTCCAAAAAGGTTGTGTGTTGTCTGACCCTTATCTGACCTAGGGTACCTATAGAATAACCCCTGCAAGTAACCTATGAGACACCTAAGTCAAGAAACTAATAAACCAATGTATAATCGATGCACAGGCGAGAACTCGTAAGTTAGGTCCACCGTATGGGAAAGGTAGAAAATCTTGAAACCTTGAAATCACCACCTCTCATGGAGGTAAAGGTACTAACAATATCCCGAGATACGAATAGATCCCCAGAAATATCTCTGATGCTAGGAAGGTATCGGGGGGTATCCCTTCAAATGACTTCGCACGACCTCGTGATTAACTCCATTGTGAGCGAAGTCTCTTGGTCTTACCATTTATAAAATGGATTTCTCCACTCCCTGACTTAGACACATATGTTGATTTAATTTCCTTGGAGAAGTTTACTCACAAAATCCTATTCCAAGGCACTAAATACTGGACTAGTTTGTGCACCCTAGAAGATAAAATCGTTACTAATAAATTTTAAATTATAGCATTAATTTTATGGCCATGATTACTCAAAAAGGTATGGTGATGAAACTCATGGTGTTATGAATCTGTAAGAAAATTAAATATGAAAATAATGCAAAGTCCTAAACTTAACCTCTAATGTATGATATGCTTCAAAAAATGATGCAATTTTCAAATTCAACTCTGCAATTTAGAAGTAAAATGCAATCTTTCACTGTATGCACTAAGATAATGATAAAAACTCAAAAGACAAAAATGCCAAGAAATGCAAAATGCTTATATTTTTTGTATTTTCAATATATTGAAACTAAAAATGCATGGACTGAAAAGTAACTTGATATATATCCCTACTGTGTATAAAACGAGATAAGTCAAGAAGGATATCAAGCAATGAAACACACAGCCCAATGTACATGGACAATAAAAATGAAAATATTAAGAGAAAAACTTCTCCCAAAAATTCAACCAAAAGAGGGTTTCATGTCATCTCACATGCACTATTGGGACCTAAGAAGGCTCAACAAGCATCAAATCTCACCTAGAAAACACCAGACCAAGAAAACATGCAAAAAAAAAAAGGTGTACGTGACTCTTTGGGCAAATAGAGCGTATATACGCACCTTGCAGCGAGACAACCCACGTGTATATGTGACTATCAAGGAAGAAGGAGCATATATGCTTTGAAACAAGTCCAGGCAAGGGAGGAAGGTTGAAAACTCAGACCCAGAGTGAATAGGAGTTGTCAAGCAATGATATGACAAGAACCATAATAGAAACGAGAGCAATCTAAGGAGAAAAGTACTTCAAACCTTGGAGAAATTATTTACTTAATATTGAGTCTCCATCCCTTTGTCCTTTAAAGTCTGACCATAGTGTTCAGCCCCCAATATCTTCCCTTATTGGTGGAGAACCTCTTTGTCTCCCTTATATGAGCTTGGCTTTGGTAGAGGATTGAAGTGGTGGAGGCCAACTCTGCAAGATTGTATAGGGTGAGGAAAATATTTCTCTAAAAAAGGGGGTCTGTGTTGTTCCATCATATTTGACTTTGGCATTTTTAATTTGGAACTCAAATTTTTCAATTATTTTCTGGCGACCTTCTCAAATATTGTCTTCCTTATCTTTTTGAATCTACAATGTGATGTCATCCATCAAATTCTTACATCGTTTTTCAAGTTTGGATTACATTTATGATTACACCTCATCTTTATTTAGGGTTTCTTCAACCTTCATGCAAATACCCTTTTTAAGTCTTTTAATAATATTCTCTAGTAACTTCATCCTTACTCTTTGATATTATTTTCATATTGTTAAGGTGTATAGCTTTATATGGATGACGTTAAGAATTAAGTGGTATATCTTTATATTGTTAAGAAGTAAGTAGTATATATTTATATTCACGATGTTATAGTGGTGAGGAAAAGGAGGTTACGTTTATATTTGGTCTTATATGATTAGACTTGTTAATCCGTAGATTTACTTTTGGATTGTAATTGTTTTGAGGGAGATCCAGAATGAATAGAAGTAATTTTTTTCATTCATCAAAAAGATGAAAAACATTCTTCTCAATTCCATCTATTATTTTCATTTGGCGTCCACGCATTACATGAAAATAAGGTGACAAATTGATGGGTGTATTGTAGGGTGGATAATATACACATTACAGTGACGTGGGTAATCCATTTCCTCTTTAAATACCCAACCCACCCATCAAACAAATCACAACCCATGGTCTGTCTATACTCAAACCCTTCCTCTTTGGTGGTGAAGAAGACGATCAAGTGACATCCATTTCCATTTGATTTTCCAACTTCCCCTCCTCAGTCCACGCATTCATCTCCGACTCAACCGTTCTTGGCCCTACTCAAATGATATCATCTCATCTCATTTTCCTACAAATATTCTTGGCCGCCATTGTTCCTCTGCAACTGATTTTTAATATTCTAGGTTTGGAGTAAGATTGAATTTTAATATTGTATACTTCATTCTTCTTTGGCGCATAATAATCATGCAGATGTTGAAAATAAGCTTGAAAAAATATTCTGAGGGTGAAATGCACCAATTCGAACGAGGTTTTGGGTGGAGGGGTTTTGATTTTGAAGCACTATCCGAAGGAGTAAGGTTCTCGGTTGATCTGAAAAATCCTTAGATGTTCATCAATTTTCAATACACGTAAATATCTAACTTGATTTAGAAATAATAATGGTGGTTTGATTGATTGCATAAAACATGTGAATTTACTATCTATCCAAAATCATTTTTTATTTTTTTTTTTGTAAGTAAGAGAGGGGAGAATCCTTCTATTCAATCCATGAAGAAAGTACAAAGTGATACATTGAGTTGCGGATGGGAAAAGACCCCCTAGAAAGAGAACAGGGGATCATTTGAAACTAGCCTATGCTAAAAGAGAGCCAGATGAAACAATACAATATAAGGAGAAGGACTGGATCATTGTGTTTGCCAATGAGGATCCTTTCTACCTTTTTTTTTGTGAACATCAATCCAACCAGAGGAGCTGGTAGGGTCAGCGGCCTTTACCACCAAAGCCAAATGGTCTGAGGAAGTGCCAAAATCTTGCGCTGCTGAATTCCGTGGTGCTTCTTTGTCGCTGTCTGAGTTGTCTGATTCATGAGGTCGCTTCTGAGTCCCTGGGAGTGACGCTGAGATCATGATTGTGTCATTTGTTTCCCCCTTTTCGTGAGGTGGGTGCAAGGATTTAATTGCGGTAGTTGGAGTCATGACTTCTGAAACTACAGGATTTTTTGTCGAGGTTGCAGGCTGGTGTGTTGGGTCGACAGATGGATGTTGAGCGAAGGTTGGGGTCTGCAAAGGCATTGAGGAAGGCGAAGGAGTTGGAGCATCTTTGTGATGTTGCTTGTTGTCAAAGGAGGCGTTTGGGCGGCTTTTGTGGGATTTTGGTCCTTGCCAACCATTGGCTCTTTTCCGTGCACCAGAAGTTGTGGGAGGGGGGGGGGAAAGAGGACAAGTTGCTTGGAGGTGCCCTGTTTGCTGACAGGAGCAACATCTGAAGGCTGTGTTTTCATAATCGACCATCTATATGAAAGGATCTCCATCACCCCAATCTATAAGAATCCTATCCGGAAGCCCTTGACTGAGATCAATTTCAACGCAGATGCGGGCGAAAGTGATGAATCCTTTCGTTATTCTGTCTGTGTTTATCTTGACAAATCTACCCAATGCATTGCCCAGGGTGGGTAAAAAAGATGCAGAATAGAAATGCAGGGGTAGATTGGGTAGTCTTACCCATACCGGTGTAGTCATGGCTGTCATGGTCAGTGGATTGAAATCCGGGAACCATCGCTGCATGGAGGGACCAGATCTGCCCCAAAACCAAGGACCTTGCTCTAGCACGCGCTGACATTCGGCTTCGGTTGAGAAGTTGACGATGAAGAACCCCTTCGAACAGAAGAATATCTCATGACCCTCCGACCAAGTCTTGTTAACCCATTCCTTTAGCGCAGGGGCTGAGGGCCAAAGTCCGTTGAAGCGGCAAATGAGGGCTTTGGCCTGGTAGAGAAAGGCATAGCCATAGACTTGGGGGTCTTTGACTTCTGTTGTTGGAGGTTCTGCACACTGCTCCACAATGAAGGCGCCTCCAAAGGGCTCCTTTACTTTTGAAGTTTCTGCCTGGAGCTTCGAAGGAGCAGAAGTCCCTGATTTCATAGACTGCTTGTAAGAGCTTGGATGGGTCACTGAAGGTGCTCCTCTACGCAACCAACAAGTGAGAGAAATGGTTGCGTTTTTTAGATTTTCGTAATCTCGTAGTAGAGAGCCATCCCCAAGCTATCGGCCTTCGAAGATTAGTCGTTGGAATCTAGGGGGAATCCCTGTGGCTTGGTGGATTTGGGTTTTGAGCTCAGAGATAGAGTGTGAGTCTTGAACCTGCAAGCAGAGGGAAGATCCGGCAATGGTTTTTATAAAAAGGGGAAAGCTTGCCGTGATCTCGGAGCTAGTCTTGCTGCTATTTAGGTTAAGGCATCGGCGGCAGCGACTAGGGTTTAGTACTTGTTGGTTCACCTCGGCCCTGCAAAGGACCGTCGCTTCCTTCTCCCCATTAGGGTTTCGTTTCATTTGCATAACCCTCACGCAGTCGCTCAGCGATCTCTTGGGTCCTGGGGACATTAGAAGTTTGCTCACCCGACCTTGTAACCTGATGCTGACATCGCCGTCGGGGCTCTGGAGCCTTTGGTCCATTCCCTTGGGGCCGCGGGAGGTGCAGAGGATTCGCGCAGCGGACCTGGCGGCCGAGAAGGTGGCCTTCTGAGCGTCTGAGCCATGGGTTTTCTGCTCCTGCTCCCTTATGCTGAAAAATGGCCTCCCGAACTCATCAAATGCCAACGCCATTCCCTCATGAGCGTGGTTGTAGTTGACGGAGGAATAGCCGTGGGGGTTCCTGGTGATCTGAGCTCTGCCGACGCTAACTGAAAGAGCGGGGGACAACTGACTGAAGAAGTCGTAGAGCTGCCATTGGGTGACGGTGGGATCTAGATCTCCCCCATACAGAGAAGCTTTCAGAAGAAACGCCACTGCCTGTTGTTGTTGTTGCTGAACGGGGTTCGGCATCAGCGCCATGGCTTCCCCTAGGGTTTTCTCGGTGTGTTCGGTACTAACTTTCCAACTCAATATTAATGGGATGTTACAAAAACAATTACAATAATTATTCCTATCCAAAATCATTTTAATGATAATTAAGTTGCAAAATAATTGAGCGAAATAGAAAAACCGTAATATGCCACATACAAAAGGTTGTTAATGGAGTTCTCCCAACTTGGGATATGTCTTCGTTCTGCTTCCAATTGAGACTATTTTATTAATTCTCAAACTCTTGTGTTTTTACAATAACCTTTTTACTCGTTTCTAAAACTCTGAAACAAAGTACACCATCAAATTCCTTTCAAAATTATGAGAAATTTGACTATAAACACCCTATACTTTCCTCAAGGCATCATTTTTCACGCATTAGGTGCAAACATAAAGTTTAGATATCATTCTTGGCACAAACTTCGAGACCCATATGCACATTCTCAAATACCTCATACTTGGTGTGTGTATCATGTCTTGGATCCACGCACTGGTTAAATAGGGTGTGGGCCCTAACCTCCATCCACAAGTGTAGGAAACCTTTAACTATAGGTTGGTTGGTGATAAAAAATAAAAGGCGCCTTTGGCGCAATGGTTAAGGTATAGTTATAGTGGGGAAGAGATCACGGGTTCGAGCCCCCAGACATTTCCAATTTTAGCGTTTTGTTATAATCATGGCATATTTGTGGTTATCCCCCGCACAAATATAGGCTTACATTGGATACCATATGAACCTTGGGTCGTGGGCTTATCCCTCAAACCTTTCTCGAACTAAACCTTAACATCACTTCAAATATATTATGAGCCATATGGATATTAAGTAGTATCATTATCCCTATTGGTAGGTTGTGATAATGTTGGGAAGGAGATCGGGGGTTCGACTCCCGTTAACCCACGACAATTTTAATATACCATAGCCATCAGGGGCCAATGGGAGGCTATCACGTGGCGGTCTCTCATTGTTCGACCTAAACATATACCTACTTTCCACATGTCGATATTTGATTGGTCCACCTAATCTTGTATAGTTTCCCTGTCATATTTCCAACTTAGTTGTGTGGTTGTTCATTACCCTCATAAATGTCTCAGGTGCATTGAATAAGTCAATTGTACACATCTATTTATACAATTTTAAGAGTATGCATCATTCACTGCCCTCATAAATGTTGTAGGTGTATTGAATAAGCGAAACGACATAAAAAACCATTCAAACAATCCCTATTTTGTCTTGAAAGAAGTTTTCCATATGTCACGTTCTACAATTTTGATTTGATGGTAACCACCTCTCAAATCTATCTTAGTGAAATAAACACCATTTCTTAATTGACATAATAAATCATCAATTCTAGGAAGAGAATATTGGTTCTTTATCGTGATCTTTTTCAATGCTTGGAAATCAATACACATCCTCTAAATACCATCTTTATTTGGAAATAATACAATAGGAGATCCACACGAAGATAAACTCTCTCTTATGATTGCTTTATCAAGAGACTCCTAAAACTGCTTCTTTATCTCTGAATTCTCTATCACTGGTGACCTATACATACCAATGTTAGGAAGTGGAGCATCCTACTGCAGATAGATTTCATGTGCAACCTCTCTCTTAGGAGGTAACCCTATAGGTTCCCAAAATAAATCATCATAGTTAGAAATGCTTTTTGCCAGTTCATATTTATGATATATATCACAACATGAAAAACCATCTGATATATATTCCTACTTTTGTTTCACCACCATGAGAACAAATTATTTACTTGAATTTACGAGTCTCTTCATTTTCCCCGTTCTCACTAGAGAAACATTAGTTTTGATACGATAAGCTCTCACAATATACTCAATCTCGTTCTTGAAAATTTGATATTTGTTCTCTTCACAATAAAATATAGCTTTCTTGTCAAATATATATGGAATACCCAAGACAATGCCATAAATATCAAGTGGCACAACAACTAATTCAACCTCATCAAAGAACTTGGATGTAATTGCAAATTTGATTTTACATTGTTTCGTCACCTGCAACTTAGCGTCATCACACACCCAACCTAATGGATATGGTTTCAAATGAGGTGTCATTTTCAAACCCATCTTCTTAACAATTGCTTCAAATATTAAGTTAACTTGAGATCCATTGTCAAACAAATTATCTATCTTTGTATGCTTCACGATAACTTTGACATGAAAAATCTCACTCTATTTCTTTTGATCAAGAACACTTTCCAATTTAGCAAATTGAACTGAAAGATTAGTAGTAGATATAACTTTTCTTCCCATTGCGATGATCTTAGTTTCATCTCCAGAATTTGATCCTACATCTTGTCGGGTTCATGCAATAGTATTTTTTTCCCCTTATCTTAGAATTTCTTTGGTCGTAATTATGGATGCAACTTCCAACATTGTGCTTCCTCATGTCCCTTTCTTTTGCAATGAGGACATGTAGGTTTCTCTTTAGCTTTCTTTACTCTAGTTTATTTCTTACTCTTCCATTTTCCTTTCTATTTCTTCTCAAACTTGTGTATCTTCTCATCCTCAAACACATGCTTTCTCTTGCTAGCTTCCAAATGAGTAGTTTTTATTGGCACTTCATCAATATTAGTAGGGTTAAACATCAATATAGTGTGTCGAAGATATGATTGTATCCCATCAATATACTTTAGAAGAGTTTCACGAGTATATAATGGAATTCTTAAAGATAATGATTTCTTCTTAAATTCATGTGTATATACTTAAACATTTTTCTATTTTCCTTGTCTTAGATGTTTCCATTCTATTACTGCAGTTTTCACATAAGCCAATGTATAAATTGTTTTCTTATTGCAACAGTAAATTCATCCCAAGAAGAAATTACTTTACCTTGTTGAATGAGATCAACTTGTGTCTTACTCTCCCACCATATCAAGGTTGTACCTCCTAGATGAATAATAGCCAGTTGTATCTTTGCAGTGTCATCTATGATCTTATGTACCTTGCAATATACTTCAATTTTCTTGATCCAGTTGACCAACTTCTTTGCGTTCAATTCTCCATCATAAATTGGAAGTTCAAATTTTACATCTGATTTCAATAAAGGCAAGATGATTATGTGATTATTTCTTAGAGGGATTCTTCTTATCTGAATAATGTTTACTTGCACTAGATTAAGATAATTATGAGGATGATGGTGAAGAGGGTTCTGAAGGTCCACCACCTTCATCTCCTCCTTTAGATTTTACCTAAGATTCTTTGTTCCTAGTTCAGAAAAGTGTATCCGTAATTTCCTCAAGTATCATGGGAGGATATTCTTCTTCATTTCCTTCAAAAAAACCATGTCTCTCTTGAAATCTCCTTTGAATATCATATTTGTAACTTGCAAGATTTCCTTTACCAAGTTTGAATCTGGACCTTGTAAGAATTCACTAGCAAAAAATTGTCAAAACCAGCTCTAATACCAACTTGATCCAAAAAATACTTAGATGTTAATTAATTTTTAATACACATAAACATCTAACTTGTTTTTTAAATAATAATAATGGTTTAACTGATGGCATAAAACATCTGAATTTACTTATATGCTCCTATGTAAATTTTGTCCATAGTTAAAATAGAATATACTTAAAAAATATAGAATATTAATTGTAGATAAAAAATATATATTTTCCACAAATAGTTTTAGTAAAGAAATTATAAAATAATATAAGTATTTTTAAGAAATTATAAAATTATAAAATTATTTAAAAAATAAAAAAATATTGGTTTGTTAATTATCATGTAAATACTCAATTTCGCTTAGACTTTTAAAGAAATAAAATTGTTCTCAATGTTGAGAAAGAGTTAAATGTCTTGATTTTCTTTTTTGGGTCAATTAACTATGATAAATATTGTATTTTATGTGTGTTTTTATATATTAAACGGTGCATTTTGCAATGTTTTAGATTAATTTGTCAATGTTTAATAAATAACTTTATTAAATTGATTTTCTATGAGAATTAAAAATATTTAATAAATATTTTAAATTAATAAATTTAATTATTCATTAGTCCAACAATGTTGGTGGGACCTAATTGTCCCTGGTATATCCGAGTTTTATTTAAGCATTTGTGAGTGATGAATATTGATTTAAAAAATAATAATTTCAAAATGTTTCCAAAGAGCCACGTAAGTGGAGGCATGCTCTTGGGAAGTTCTTATCACTTTACGGTGGTCGTCTCACTCTCGAAAGTGTCAGATCGTTTCATTGCCTTGTCTGTCACAGCCTCAGACTCGAAAGTGTTTAACAGCAGCGTCCTCCACGGTATCAAAATTTGTACGGCCTTCTCCAGTGTTGCAATCAAACCCACATTGTTGCAATGGAGCTTTGCAGTGGAGCTTTGCAGAAAGTGTTGCAATGGAGAAATTATGCAATCTTTAATTTATTTTTAAAAAACATTGTACCGAAAGTGTCCATAGGTACACCAGCAGGGTTGGAAGTGTAGAGTTTCCTTTTCCATGGACCCATAAATGTACACCTGCAACAGTTAGGTTATAAATAAGAGATTATTTATTAAATTCATGTAGCTGGTGGTCCAATCCATAAGAGTTGTTATGGTACGGGTTTATCGTTATAATGAATGTCATAACTGCTATGCTTGTCTTACTATCTCTGTAAGAACGGGGTAGCGCAGGAGCCTATGTGTAGATTTTGCGACATAATTATGGTTTCTTTTCTCAACGCTCATCTAAGAAGTGATTCGACAGCTTTCAACGACCTTTTTTTCATCCCTGGTATGCCCCATTAAAATCAGTATATGACCTAAATTTATCAAGTACAAAAAACAGAAAGTGTCATTGCGGAGAAAACCATCATCGTTCACATCACTTATCCCTTATCCACAGAGACAACTTTCCTTCCCAACTCTTAACAGGTCGAAAGTAAGGTGTTGTCTAGAGGTAGTTGATATCCAGGGATGGGTACCATGAACAGTATCAAAATTTATTGAAAGGGATAAACCCAACCAATATTTCTTGTAGCCTTTTTATATGAAGTGAATTTGATGTCAAGTGTTGATTTTATCAACATGATTTATAATAGATTGTATAGGTATAAATGATGCATATAACACAACGAGCAACTTCATATGGAACTCAGAATATTAAAATAAATATTGATGGGATCTTTGATGCGAGGAGTACCACAATATATTCAAACTTCTTCCTTGTTAAAAGTTCCACTTGTACAATGAAAACTTTGCAACAATTTTCTCTCAGTTTGATTGAACTGATTGAGGATATCATCACATTCCGAGTTACGTACAGGACTTCAATTTAGTCAATTTATGCTTGGCAAATTTAGTGAAAAGAGAAATATAACTTACATGTATTATATAGTTTCTTGTTTTATTTGGATGTGTTGTAAAGACGACAATATAGATTTTCAATTTATATTCAATATCCTTTCATGTAGCAATTTTCTCTCAACATTCGGGTAGACCGAGACGAGGTAGAGTATGAGAGAAATGGTGAATGAAGTGGCAGTCGATCCGACTAGAATATGCTCATATGTGAGAGGTCTTATGTACTCTTCACTGAACAATTATCTCGAAAACTTACTCCCTGTAACTATTGAGATGAAATCCATCATGTTCTCTTTTCCCACTACATCTTTCTTTTTTTTTTCTACAATCACATTCAATATGTGAGCCAGTCTACGGTTATATTATAATTATTAGATCATGTTTTGTTCAAATAACTATTAACATTGAGCCAGTCTACGGTTATATTATAATTATTTGATCATGTTTTGTTCAAATAACTATTAACATTGATCATCCCATGATGATTCTTATTTCACTTTTACCAACAAACTTTTATGAGCTGTGGGAAAAAACCCATCATTAAAGTATGCAATTAATGTATTGTATCTCTTTATTGTATACAACCCAGTATGTTATAGCTAGTCCATTGTCTTTTGGTTATGTACAATATCTAGTATTCGGATAGATATGTCCAACATAAAATTACTACGAACTGGAGTTGGATACTTATATAATGATGGACTCAAGGGACAATGCATGAATAAAATTAATAGTTCGTGCCCCACTGAATAGGTCATCAAAGATTAATATATCAAAGGGAATTAAAATACTCACCACCCATACCTAAATCTACAAACTAGACTTGGATACTTATGTAATGATGGACTCAAGGGACAACGCAACAATAAACATAATAGCTCATGCCCCACTGAATAGTTCATAAAGGGAAGTAAACTATTGACCACCCATACCTAACTAAACATGCACATTATTCTACGTGAAATATCCCTATACCACTTAGAACCTAAAGACTACCTTGGAATGAGGTGGTGATGATCTGGATATAAAAATATCCCAAGGTCGCTCGAACTACTTCAAGGTAGATATTCACTGCATGTCACATATCCATCCTCTCCATGCTCTGTTCTCCATCAAGATGTGTTCATCAACCATCATGGCACTAATGTTAAAGAAAACCTTGGCCATGCATCTCTATGGTAGTATTCATAACTATGGATTGCAAGCATCGTTGGACTTGACATTAATGAGGTATATCATCGAGTCGTCATTAAAAAAGGGAAGCATTAAATGTTGTGAAACCGTCATTAAAAAAAAAAATTAAATGTGGGATGTTAGGTCACTAAATGTAGGATTTGACAAAGGACGATCTAAGTAACATATGCATTCTTTTAACATGAAAATAAAAGTTAAATCAATTTTATATTTATTAAAAAAAAAAAAATTAATCATTACGTAGAGTTAACTTTATGCAATTTCAATACAAATAATTTAACATTAATTTTCATTGAGATTCACACATTAATATAAATAGATTCCTTGTCTCGTTCAATAAGTATAATTCATTCTCTCCTAGGTGTCTAAGTTAGTGCTCCATGTGTCTAGGATAACTAAAATTAATTATTAATTCTTCTACGCACTTTACCAATTTTTTTGCCAGGTATTGTTTTCACTATCATGCTGTCACAAGAAGGTCTTTTATAAATACATAAAGTATGAAACCACCTATCACTGTATATTGTAGAGTATCGCATCATGTATGGCAGAGTAGTTGATAACATTGCATTGTGTATTTCACATAACTTAAGCTAAAGATTGCATAATACTTTCAGGTATGTTTCTGCTCCAAAATGCTTTTTTGCTTCTATCTAGTATCGAAAATATTTGGTTGGTTCAATATGTGTTTTCTTTGAGAGTTATGATATCATGAATGTTGTCAATAATATGATATTATTTGGACTAGAGAAATTTTCCCGGGCTTTCATTTGGTTTTGTTTATTTATATCTAGTATGTAGATTTTCATAATTTATTATATTGTTGCACATAGTGAAAAATAAATTTCATTTCTCGTTGATAACTTCGATAGATATCAATAGAGGATAATTCATGTGTCTTTGATCATGGCAGAATTTACTTCATTTTGTTTTTTTATGATATTGTTGGTCTGAGCCATACTTAATCATTCAAAGAATCGATATTGGCAACATAGTTTCTCAATTTCGAATCTTCGTTTAACCTGTCATATTCGAGAGATTTAAACATAGTTTATTTTTATTTTTGGGGAGTGTGTTGCTATCATACCTCAACCTTGTTCACACCTAGTGCATCAACATGAATTAAAAAAGAGGAGAATTGTATGATTTTTTAGGGTTTGAAGGTACGTCATAAATTCTATCAGTCGTTTAACACTTGCTCTAGATTTATGATGGGTTTTTGCTAGTCTCTGTGAAGATTTATGACTTATTACATTATTTTTCTTGTCCCGAAATCGCCTTCATATTTGAATTATACCATTGTTACCTCAACATCCAATTTTCTATTGAGTAAAGTAAGATCGATCTATGATTATCTCTGCAATAAATTTTTCCACAATTCTCTTACCAAATATCTATAGGGACACTTGAAGTAATCTAGATCACTTTTGGTTTGAATTTATGCTCCTAAACTAGTAACAACCCATTATTTCATGCTTCCTCGTAAAATAATTGAAGAAATTAAAGTGGTTATAGAAGATTTGTTTCAAATAATTGATTCACCATCTAGTCTACACACTTCTCCGCAACGAGCAACAATGTTGTGGGATTCAATGACCACACTGAGAAATATAAATTGAGATTTTTTTTTTCATTTACGAGATTCAATCAATATGTTAAATATTAATTGTATTTGATACTTCTTTGTTAATTATATGCAGGATGGGTCATTTGGGGATAACAATTGGTATTTGTTCAGGTTTGTCAAAAAATATCTTGCCGAGTTTATCTCCATTATGTTGTCCATCTTTTCTAGTGTATGATATGTGGGTATTCATCCCTTGATTAGACATCGGGACATTTATTGAAATCCATATTGCAAAGGTAAAACTTGTATTCAAATAAATTTATTCCATCCCCACTAGGCTTCATCACTAGAATTCGTCTATACAAAGTTCATCGAATGGCCAGGTGGAAGGCCATGGGAATATAATACGTTCTTTGAAGGAACGATGAAGAATATTATATTTACATGAGTCTCAGTTCTTTTGTTCCTCTTGCTACTCTATCACTATTCTAACACTTTCTTCTCTATTATATTCTAATGTAAAAACTCCCTATACAAAAGATCTCTCTCCTTGTTTTTACAAAAGGGGTTCTACCGAGCTTATTCTCTCGACCGCCTAAATGATATCACTATCTAAACAAAGACACCTTATCCTATGACTCATTACAAAGGATGCAAATCCAAACCTGTATTAGATCTAGACCCGCTTACAGTCAGTCATTTAGACAAACCCATCCACACCTGTCCAAAGGCATGGCTTTGGTTGTTTATCAACCTTACACATAAATTTACATAATTTAATATTTCGAATTTTGGAAATGTGAGGCTCGGTGCCATTCCTTATCTTAATATGTATGTTGATGTGTTGATTTGTTGACACATCTGTCGAGGTGGAAAGAAACTCATGCATCATACTCCACTGCTGTGAAAAATTCATGAGCTCTTGCCCATGAGCACTCCAACTATGTTGAAATCTACCTCGATCCCAAAATTTTCTTTGGAGCTGTCTACCTGCTCCTCTGCTTTGTTGTTGTTGTTGCTTCTGATTATCCTTACTAGCAGTCTCCTTCACTGACCTCAACGTTAGCCTCCTGATTTGTTCAATCACCTTGTCTATCTACTATGTTGGGTGACTCCTTCCTTCATACTGATTATTTTATTGCATCTCCTCCTCCTGCTGATGAAAGGATAGATTATATTGACCTCTCATGCTATCTTCTTATCCTGTAATACTAAATTGCCATTCTGCTGCAGATTTTAGTTCTGCAGTTTCCTCACTGAACTATTGTTCATCCATCTCGCTTAACAAATTATTTTCTACCAACTTCTTTGGTGTTGATTTAGTTCCATTTTCTTCCAACTTTTCTGTAGGCTAGTATACTCCTCCATCTATTTCCAACTTATGTTGTTGGATGTGCATGCTTTGCACTATCATTCTTCTTTCCAGAGCTTCTAGTTCTCCACACAGATCAGTAAAATCCATGTTGCATGCTTCCTCTTCTGCTGTAGACTCCAATGCTGCAATTACCTCCTGTTCACCTTCCTGGCTGAAATTTTTGAACCATTCCTCAGAATCATCTTATTCTTCTATTGGGGTAGACTTCAGTATCTTCTCATTTTCCTCTTATTTAACAGTTATTGTTCGTTTTCCTTCTGGTGTTGCACCTGCAACACATGCTCTGGCCTCAACTTGGTTGTTTGGAAGGAATATTGGAATTCCCCCTAATGATTAGAATACTCCTCTGATCCTCCCCTGTCAACATTCCTTGATGACCTGAACTCACCTTTGAGTTGAGGAGATTTCCATACAGTCTCATCTCCTCTCCCTTGCCTACCTGACAATCTAGGATTTATTCCCTACTCTCTTGGAAGTCTATGAGATCCTCCAATGATCCCATCTCATTGCCCACCTAGAAATCTTAACTTTATCTTCTACTCTCCTGGCAGTCTATGAGATCTCCAACTGATCGCATTTCATTGCCCACCTGGCAATCTAAAAGTCCATCACTGTCCACCTGGCAGTTTATGAAATACTTATCTAATCTCTCCTCCTCATCATCACTGAGGATTTTTCCAACTTCTAGTTCATAGATGTAAATCACTTTCCTTCCCGTGTTACTGAGGTTTTCAACATGCCTCATACACCTTCTCAACATTTGTTGTTGCCTTCTGGCCATCAACTTCTGGACAGGCCATTTTTCTTTCCTCTTTAAAGGCCATTCATCTACCAAGTGTACCTTTGCATCCTGCTACATCTTCAATGCTAGCCTCTCCATATTTTCTCTTATTTCTATGAGCTCTTTATCTATCTCAACTTTGTTTTTATGTTGGAGGTTCTTGCCCTAGACGCAATGTAGCCCCACCTCTCTCCCTGCTCTACCTCGACACCCAGTGTGACGCTCTATTCCTTACCTTCTTGGAAGTTCATGAGATCCCTCCAATGATCCCAGACCCCCATTGCCCACCCAAAGTCCATCATTCACCGGCGCTATGAGATCCTCATCTAATCTCTCTTCCTCGTTACTGAGGATTTTTCCAACTTCTAGTTCATAGATGCAAACCAGCTCTGTATCACTAAGGTTTTCAACATGCCTCAACAACCTTCTGCTAACATTTGTCAAGGTTCTTCACACAACCCCTGACAGCCATTTTTCTTCCTCTTTAAAGGCCATTCATCTACCAAGTGTACCTTTGCATCCTGCTACATCTTCAATGCAACTCTATATTTTCTCTTATTCTATACTCTTGTATCCACCCCAACTTTGTTTTTATGTTGGAGGTTCTTGCCCTCACCACCACTATGGCCTCTGGCTCAGGCCACAATTTCTCTCTCCACCTCTATTTTAGCTCTCCTAACTTTCTATCATTTACTGCACACCTTGCTAGAAATAACACACAAAGCATCAATACTGTGTCTCCTTCCTCTATCTCACTTTATCTCACATACCCAAAACAATTATTTTTCTCCTCTTTCACCGAAATATATAAGTAAACAAAATTTTATCTCTCGATACCTACTCTGGTGCGCGCACTCTCCTCTCCAGGCTAAGCTGCCCCTGGCGCGACCTCTCGGTCTAAGGATCTTTGCAAGACTGAACTGAAACAGTCTTTGATTCTTTGTTGGTACCTTCAAGAAACAATCCACAGTTCTGTATGAAAACTCTGCCCACGTGAACAAATACCATCGTAAGCTCCCTCTAGGTGACCACTACCCATGACCACACACTTATTCAAAAAGGCTTGTCATGGTTTTGTGTATCAGCTATATGATTCAACCCACTCTCTGTCCTTCGAACTCCCGAGTCCCGAAATTTTGACAAGGGCTTAGTACTAACTAGCTCCTCTCTTAACCTTCCTCCATATGACATCCCGCTATGACTTGGGGCCAATCATTCCAAGAGCTTCGGGATTTTGTGTATCGAGAACTTCCAATGCGATTCACCTCTGTTCTCCCGATCCTTCGATACCCGAAATTGTGAAATATTTGGATCAGATCAACGGTCCACAATAGATCTCCAGCCAACGGCTGTGATCAAGTCGCGATTTCATGTTCCAAAATAAATCAATGACCCAGACCTTCTCCTCGATCGATGACCATGATCATTTCATGAAATCGAGTCTCGCAAGTTCTCACGACTCTCCCGCTTTGAATTTTTCCTCCTGTGAGTCAGTGAAATGTTGATTTGTCACCACGTGTTCCCTTTCGATGGACAGTCCCGATGATTTCAGGATTTCGCGAATTTCACTTTGTTTCTTCCAAATCTTTTGGTTTGAGAAATTTCGATAATTCCTCGCAACTAACTAGTGCGCTAATTCTCCGAGATCCAACGGCTTGAAATATTTTGGCTCCTCCTAAATGAATCTTAACCTTCGATCTTCCTTTGGTTACCTTGAATCTCTGTGCTCCACCTTTAGACGTTTCAACTCTTCAAGACTTAAAAGTTTTTCTAAGTCTTTCCTCTCGAAGCTTCAAACCACTATTCCTCCTAAGCTTTATCAATGAAACTTGACCTTGGCCCTGTGCACACTTGCATTCTTTATTTTTCTCAAAAGACTTTCTGACGCCCTCCTGGCATACTCTGCACTCAACCTCCTAAAATTTCAACTTAAATAAGTTTTCTTCTATACACACTCATTGCGCTCAATATGTACTCTCTGCCTACAAAATTTCGCCGCTATCTCTTCTAAGCTTTAAGTCGAAAGAGACTTCTTCATATGCACTCCTTGCACTCAATACTGGCCTCCAATTGGTTGTCCTTCAAAACTTCGTCTGAGTGTTGGCTCAGTGCACTCCTTGCACAAGTCTTCTTCCAGAGTATTCAACAACTTTGTAAGTGTCTTTTCCTCTGACACTTCTCCTCTCTCTGGACTCGAAATAGAGTTCTTTTGTGCACTCCTTGCACTCGCTAAATGCCCACCTAACAAAGTTCTACAGAGTTCTCAGTGACTTTGTCTCCCTTTTCTTTCTGTGCACAACTTTTCCTCTAAGGTATTCAACAACCTTGAGGCTCCTCTCGTGAGTTTATAACTCTTCTGGTGTGCCTCCTGGCACGTTCTTCCTGAACACAAACTAGAACTCAGATGTGCACTCTTTGCACTCGTTCACAGAGTCTTGAACACTCTGTCATGCAACTCCTTGCATTTGGCCACAAAGAACTCAAACTAAAATCAAAAGAACTCACAGACAGTAAATTCTGCCTATCCTTGCAGATGAAATCTAACATACATCTACAACATATGAACATACAAAAATATCATTCAAAGATCACAAATAACATAAATATACATCATATCAAGAAAAAACTTTTTTTCTATGTATTAAAATCAATGTTTGTTTATTTTCTTCCTCTCGCTACTCTATCACTATTCTAACACTTTCTTCACTATTATATTCTAATGTAAAAACTCCCTATACAAAATATCTCTCTCCTTGTTTTTACAAAAAAGGCTCTACCGAGCTTATCCTCTCCATCGCCTAAATGCTATCACCTTCTAAACAAAGACACCTTATCCTATGACTCATTACAAAGGACGCAGATCCAGACCTGTATCGGATCTAGAACTGCTTACAGTCGGTCATTTAGACGAACCCATCCACACCTGTCCCAAGTCATGGCTTTGGCTGTTTATCAACCTTACACATAAATTTACATAATTTAATATTTCGAATTCGGGAAATGAGAGGCTCGATGCCTCTCCTTATCTTAGATGTATGCTGATGTGTTGATTTGTTGAAGCATCTGTCTAGGTGGAAAGATGCTCCTGCATCATACGAATTCCTGTGTCATGGTAATCCATTTCCTTCACGAATACCAAGCCCAGACCACCCTACAGCACCCCACCTATCAATACACTTCTCAATCTACGCATTAATCTCCTGACAGACATCTCCGACTCAACCATTCTTGGCACTACTCATTTGCCTACAAATATTCTTGGCCACCATTGTTCCTCTGCAACTGATTTCAAAAGGGTTTGGAGTTGGATTGATTTTTAATATTCTATACTTCATTCTTCTTTGGCGCATATATTTTCAATAATCATGGCAGCTGCTGCGGCAAACAACAGATCCTTCGCTTTGAGTTTATCCTTCTTGTTTTTCATTGTGTTTATGACAGCTCTTGCTACGGCCCGGCCGGTAGTTAGGAAGGAATATCAGTGCGAGGAGATATACATCATCGGGGAAGGAGAAACTCTGAAGACAATCAACGAGAAAATGTAGCGCCCCTTCATTCTGTTCGACAACCCCCACATCGAAGACACCGACGATATCTACGAAGGCGTGCCTCTCAAAATAACTTATCAGAGGTAGAGATAACAGAAGATATCTACGAAGGTGTGCCTCTCAAAATAGCTTATCAGATGTAGATATAACAGAAGAGAAAGATACTCAGCTGTAACAAAGAATCATTGAGTGGGCAGTTACAGATAATCAAAGCTTTTACAGAACGAAATAGTAAAAAAAAATGCAAAGGGCATTATGTATATCAATCGGTCCTCCATCTTTTGTAATTTTTCTATCAAAGTGGTAAATGTGCTTCCCATTCAGCCATGTTCAATCCGCAATATAAACTGATTTCGCTTCTGGTTCAATCCGTAATATAAATGAATTCGATCCCTAATATAAATGATTGTATATAGGCGTGGAAAACAAGATTTTTGGACTTTGTTCATTCCCTACGATTATGTTAGTTAGGATGTTGTTAAAATTTTACACATACAATGCTTATAATTAATCAAATTAAAAATATAGTGTAATACAGATTGAGGTCATGAATTATATTTTTACAATTAGTTTTGTGAGTATTGTTAAGTTATAGTAAAGATTTGGGGTGAGTGGACTCGGATTAATTGGCAACACCAAAAGGAGACAAGACCTTTTTCAACTCAAGTTAGATATGCTTGATTCCTCTTATTTACCTTTCACTTTAGTAATTTTTTATTTGGATAAATATATGTTAAAAATATTTAATACAATTCTCCACATGTTATGCACAATTCTTCTCTTAGGTGACAAGCCATTGAAATTGTCATTTTACACAATGTCTACATACTCTTTTAGCAAATATTCCATGTCCTAACAAATTACATGTTTATTCCATGTCCTAACAAATTACATGTTTCCAAGAGCTTTCAACTTCATCATTATGTTGTATGTCTTGTTCAACTCTTCTCTAAATCATAATATTCCTTTATTTATTTGACCATGCTTAGGAACTTTGCAAACCGTAGAAATATTTCATCATCCTTCAATGGAAATAATTGTATCCTTCATCATCCTTCTTGATGATATACACATTTTTTCTTCTATCATGTATTCTTCATCCATCAAATTGTCATAGTGTTCATAATAGAAAATGGAAATCTATTATAAATATAAAATAATGCATGCATGTGGACGTTATTTTTTTTTTTTATTTCTTAAAATAGGTATTTGGATATTTGGTTTTTTTTTTTTTTTTTTTTTTTTTTTTTTATCTATTAAAATTAAAAAAAATCACCTAATTTATATGCCATTCCTTATTAAGTTGTAACATATATTATTAACTTGGAACCCGGAGACATTGAAAACTCCACACAAACAGACCAAGGCACAAAAAACTCCAACCCACCACAACCACCAAACATAAACACACAAATTGATGAGGGGTTGAACACTTTGAGATCTCTTGTCCATGAATTAAGGGGTACAGGAGAGCCTAGCCAAGTGTCTTTGGCCACTTCATTTGACATCATTGATTTTCCATTCCAAGTGCTCAAAGGAAATTAACTATGGTGATCGCTTGGTGACATGAGTGGATTATGAGCGAGATCCTAAGGGAAAAAAGAAACTAGAAAAGAAGTTGGAGTTACCGGTGATTTATTTCTTAAGTCTCCTTGAGGCATTAGGTGGAAAATAAATCAATTATGGAGGTGGGATATGTACTCATTTTAAAAATTTTATCCAAAAACTAGAGAAAAAAAAATTCATTAGTGGAGGACAAAGAGGTAATCAAAGTTCATCACTGGTTTGGGACCAACTCTCACCTATCACTAAAAAAATAGGAACTATTGTTTGGCCCAAACAAGAGGCATAGACTCATCAGGCTATGTGGTTTAATCTTTCGAGGGTTGCCATTAAAAATTTGGAAGGACCAAAAATTGATGGACAAAGGCAACACTCTAGGAAGGTTTCTCTATCTATGTGAAAACCATTGCTCCAAATCAATAGAATAGTAGTAACCAAATCAATAAAATAGTAGTAAAATTGTGTGTTGAAATGGAAATAATAAGGGAGTTACGATATTCTCGAGAAATAACATAGGGAATATGGAATGTTATTCAGTATCTAGATTATTGGGATATTTCCCTTTTGATGCCACTACTACTATCAATCATAGAAAATTCATTTTCCCTCATATAATGGAAGAAGGATTATGCTCAAAGGGTAACAAGATCCAAGGTCATACCTCATTGCCCCATAATGGCTAGAGGAAGTTTTATTGGGTTAATTGGTAATAAGGAAAATAATGAGAAGGAGGAAGTTTTGTTGGGTTGAATGGGAATAAGACAAATAATGAGAACGAATCAAAAGAAACACACAAGTTCTCTCCTTAGGTTTAGACTAGAAATGTGGCTTTTGTGGGATTTAGAAAGGTACTTGAGAACAATACGTCAAAGATTGACGAGGGTCTATATGAGTATTGAGGGCCTCTTCTCCTACTAGAACATTTCTTCTAATGTGGAACATATTAGACCATGAAAATCCTTAGGAGAGGTGAAAAAGATCTCTCTAATTATTGTGAAAGTGCAATCAATCCATGTTAACAAGTAATAATCGAAGGACCCCTAGTTCTCATTTTTACGAAATGAGCCTTTATTTCTCTTAAGGAGTGAGAGTTAAAAAAAAAAAGGAACATAAGGTAACTAGTTCCAATTGGGGTATCTGGAAAGGGATTGATTTCAATAAGGTAGAAGATATTAGCGATAAGATACAAAATGGTCCAAATGAAAGGAAGAAAGTGACAAGGTATCAATTAAGTTCCTATAAACAATCAGTGCTCCAAATAAAAAGAAGAAAGTGACAAGGTGTCAATTAAGTTCCTATAAACAATCAATTCGTGATATACATGATGGAGAGGTGAAGTATGTGGGAAGGGATTGATTTCAATAAGGTAGAAGATATTAGCAATAAGATAAAAAATGGTCCAAATGAAAAGAAGAATGTTACAATGTATCAATGAATTTCCTATAAAAAATTAATTGATGATATACAAGATTGAGAGGTGGAATGTGCCATGCACATGGATGGTGATGACAATTCTAGAGGCCCCTTACAAGGAATGAAAGTCCCACATACACATGGTAATGGAAAAAGTTAAACAAGAAGTAAATGTAGGAAAATAAATAACTATTCCAGGGACCTTTAAAGCTAGCAAGTGCACAACAAAGGTTAAAAATGATTATGATATCTATAAGTCTTCAAGGATTTGGTACAACGGATAAAAAGAATGCAATTCATAGCTAATTGATTCTCATAGCGTAGATATTATTTTGTCACAGGAAATAATGGTGGTTAGTAGTGTAGGTATTGATACTCGGATAGGTATTGATACTCGGACATGCTCAAAGGTTGGGATTTTGTGGCTCTTGATGCAAGGGATGGTCAGGTAATGAATTGGAATAAGAAATGTATGATTCTCAACTCAAATATTCTCTACTCGAGAATAAAGGTAGAACTGAAATCATGGGATTTAGAGAATATTATTACTCTCTTTAATATGTATGAATCATATGGTATTGCAGGGAATTATACAAGAATTTTTTCTAAATGGACATCATAAAGAAGGGGAATGTCATTGCACATGGAGATTTAAACTTTATAATAAGTATGAACCGGAGAAATTGTTCGAAATGGAAATCATAAATAAGGGGAATGTCATTGTAGGTGGAGATGTAAACTTTAGAATGAAGAGAAGAGAAGTGTGAGGTAATGATAGAATGTTGAACTTATTATTTTATTTTTCTATCCATAAAATTGTAAAGAAACAAATCTATGTAATGTGGAACCAATGAAGTTGAGTCGCATATGGAGAAATAATTTCTTAGGAAAAAATGGAAATGGAAATTCAAACAAGATTGATGTGTCCTTTCCTTTAA
The DNA here is from genome assembly GCA_010110895.2 of Picea sitchensis. Classification (NCBI taxonomy): domain Eukaryota; kingdom Viridiplantae; phylum Streptophyta; class Pinopsida; order Pinales; family Pinaceae; genus Picea; species Picea sitchensis. Next base: position 111,933 of record SNQJ01S0000040.1, read on the forward strand.
ATGACAATATGGAAAAGCATACTAAGGTTAGATATTCAATTTTCCTCGGTGGATCTTGTATCACTCTCCAATATTTCTTCAAATAGAGAATGATAATCTAAAACCCCCAACCCATTTCATGTTTAATCATTATTGGCTATAGAGCGAGGCATATAAGGAGTTGTTTATTAATGAATGGGTGCATTAATTAGTAATTTTAAAGATTCTACCATGTTTGAATTCAATGAATCCTTTAAAAATATATAAATAAATTATTAATGAAAATAACTTAATAAGGTGGTTACTAGACTCTTCAAAAATAACATATGGAAGATGGAATGTTATTTAATATGTATATTATTAGAATGTCCATTTTTTTTTAATGCCACTCGTGTTATCAATAAGTTGAATAATAAGTAAAGGAAAGAAATAACAATGGAAAAGTTGAATAATAAGTAAAGGAAAGAAACATATGCACTATTCTAGGGACCTTTAGAGATGGGGTTTCTCCAAAAATGTTAAAATTAGACTGCAACTCCGTCGAAAGTTGGTTAAAATTTTACAAATACAATGCTTATAAAAAATGGGCCAAGTGTGATAGAGATTGAGGTCATGAATTTTTTTAAACCAGTTTTTAGAATTTATATTAAACAAAGATCAAACATAGTTAACAACATATGTGAATTGGTTTTCCACTTGGGAAACCAGACCACTCACAGAACATGACATGATTTTCTTTGTCCATCGAGTTCTATTTAGATGTTCAACCAACAAAATCAAACCCAGACATGGATGTTAAAAAAGGATGTGCACTAGTTTGTCACTTTGGAAACCAAACACAGACTACTCATAAAACATGATTGTTTTTTTTCATTGAGTTCTATCTAGGTTGACGAGGGTCCTTAGCTGGATTATGGAATTCGATTTTTCCTGTGAGGCACGGGGTGTATGCTGGGGCTGTAGGGCCTACTCATAAAACATCTTGCTTGAGGGTACTATTGGAGACACTGTGACAGGCCTGGTTCAAAGATTCACTTTTTTTTCAGCTTCACTCCCTCATTGGCCATAAAATTTACTACCGCATGTGCACAGAGGCTAGGCTTGTTATGTTGGATATAGAGGATGTGATATGCTGAAGACTTCATTCGAGATGCCAATTAATGCAAATTCCACAGGGTGGTAGCCCAAATTGGAGCTTCCTGAGCATTTTTTTAACAATGATCTGGAAACCACCCTCAATTGTTAACTTTGTAAAACCTTGTTGAATGGAAATATGCAATACAACCTCCAGAGCATAGAGCTGATTCGCATTGTTTCTATCACTTCCCATAAATTCGATGTATATCCATAGTATTTCTCCCCTGGCATCCTAAAAGAAACCACCATACCCAATCAATCTTGGGATACCTTAGGAGTCACCGTTGAAGTTAAGCTTGCAAAATATTCCGAGATGAAGTCCACCCATTTGGACTTGAGGCTGTGAGCGGTTTGGTTTTGAGGTTGAAGTGCTATCCGAAGGAGTGAGGTTCTTTGTTGATTTGTAAAATCCTTAGATGTTAATTAATTTTTAATACAAATAAACATCTAACTTGATTTCAAAATAGTAATGATGGTTTGACTGATTGCATAAAACATGTGAATTTACTATCTATACAAAATCACTTTAATAGTAATTAACTTGCAAAATAAATGATCGAAATAGAATAACAATAATATGCCACATAGAAAAGTTTGTTAATAGAGTTATCACAACTTGGGATACGTTCCAATTGACATTGTTTTATTAATGCTCTAATGCTTCTGTTTCTACAATAACCTTTTTACTCATTGCTCAAACTTCTAAACAAGTTACACCATCAAATTTCTCTCAAAAGTATGAGAAAATTGAGTATAAAAACCCCATACTTTCCTCAAGGAATTCTTTGGGATGCATTATGGTGCAAACCCAAGGTCTAGATATCATTTCTGGCATGAACTTCGAGAACCATATGCACATACTCAAATACCTCGTATTATGTGTGTGTACCATGTATTGGTCCACTCATTGATTAAATAGGGTGCGGGCCCTAACCTCCATCCACAATTGTAGCCAACCTTTAACTATAGGTTGGTTGGCAATACAAAATAAAAGGTGCCTTTGACGCAATGTTTAAGGTATCGATATAGTGGGGAGGAGATCATGGGTTCGAGCCCCTGGACATATCCCATTTTGGAATTTTCTTATAACTGTGGCATATTTGTGGTTATACCCCACGCGAATATAGGCATATAGGCATCAGTTACATTGGATAGCATATGAACCTTGAGTCAGGGGCTTAGCCTTCGACCCTTTCTCGAACTAAACCTTAACATCACTTCAAATATATTATGCGCCATATGTCTATTAATTCTTATCGTTTACCCTATTGGTAAAACGTGATAATTTTGTGAAAGAGGTTGGGGGTTCGACTCCCATTAACCCACAAAAATTTTAATATACCATAGCCATGAGAGTCTAATGCGAGGCTATCACATGACGGTCTCTCATTGGTCCACCTAATCATATACATACTTTCCACATGTCGATATCTGATTGGTCCACCTATTCTTGTATGGTTTCCCTGTTGTATTTCCAACTCAATTGTACGGTCATACCACATGTCACCCCCTTTTGGGCCTTTGACCTCGTTTGACCAAAACTTTGACTAGTCATAACTTTTGCATACAAAATCCATTTGAGGCGATTTTTGTTGCGTTGGAAAGACATCACCGAGATCTACGCAATGAAGTTTTTGTATAGAGCATTTGTTATGATAAAAGTTTGAGAATTTCTAAATCCACCTTGATCATTCCTCCCCAATGAGGCCTTTGGACCACCAAAATTATTGATTACTTAGAAAATAAGTGAGGATAAAGATCACTCACCATTATAATCCCGATCCACTTTTCCTTGCTTGGTTTTACCTCTGAAATACCAACTCGATGGTGCCGATGATCACCTCCTTGTTAAGTCATGATTATTCTATCAAGAATAACATCTTCCTATAGCTCGTCTAAATACTCTGGAGAAAAACCATCAACTATCGGAACCTGAACACATTCATCTTCATCCATAATCATAGTAGGTTCATAAAATTTCAAATTCTCAATATTCACCACTAAATACATTTGCATGTAAGATGGTAGATCTAAATGGAAGATATTAGTACCAATATTCTCCAAGATATTGAATGGACCATACCGAATTAGTCTAACATTTTTACCTTTAGCCTCCATTATGTCTTTGCTGATATGTAAGCATACTTGATCACCGACCTGAAACCAATTATCAACTCAATTTTTGGCATGTCTCTCCTTATACTTGACTTGGATCTTCTCCATTTTTTCTTGTACCACCTGATGTACCTGTTAGATCCTATGAATGAACATCTTAGCTTTATTTGTATTCTCCTATCCATCCTCTTTATTTTATTATCTGAAAGAAAATTCCATAGGTGATTTAGGAAAGTATCTCAAACATACTTCAAAAGGAGTTCTCTGAGTAGAAGAATGCATGGCACTATTATAGGCATGTTACACATAAATAAAATTTCCATCCCATAACTTAGGATGTTTGTTGCGGTATCCTCATAACAAATGTACCACTATCATGTTTACCACCCATGTCTATCCATTTGTCTGTGGATGAAATTTTTTTCTCGTGTTTAACTTAGCGTCCATCAACTCCCATAAACTAGACCAAAACTTCCCCAAAAATCGAGAGTATCGATCAAATATAATAGATGTAGGTAGCCCAAAATGAACCGATACATTAACAAAGAATAATTGTATTGTTTGTTCAGGTGTGACCTATTTTTTGCATGGAATCAAAATAAACATCTTGTTGAACCTGTCTACTACGACATATAAATAATCATGACCTATTTTGGAAATCGGAAACCTCCAAAAAAATCCATAGACACACTTTCCCATGGCTAAGAAGGCACTAGAAGTGGCATATATAATCCCAAATTTCTATTGCTAGGCTTTCTTGTGGCATGCATAACACACCCTTTTACATACCTGGAAATTGTCTCATTCATTCGAGGCCAATAACAATATCTTTGCAACTGAGATACNTGTTTGTTCAGGTGTGACCTATTTTTTGCATGGAATCAAAATAAACATCTTGTTGAACCTGTCTACTACGACATATAAATAATCATGACCTATTTTGGAAATCGGAAACCTCCAAAAAAATCCATAGACACACTTTCCCATGGATAAGAAGGCACTAGAAGTGGCATATATAATCCCAAATTTCTATTGCTAGGCTTTCTTGTGGCATGCATAACACACCCTTTTACATACCTGGAAATTGTCTCATTCATTCGAGGCCAATAACAATATCTTTGCAACTGAGATACTATCTTACCTACCCTGAAGTGACCAGAAATGAGAGATGTATGAGCTTCTTTGATTACATTTCTGTTTCATCCCTAGTTATACAAAGATTTCCAAGATGATATAATAAATTTTCATGCATATGATAATTGAACGGTTTATTGTCATGAGTTAAACCCATATGTACATCTCTAAAATAACCATCTCTAGCATATTGTTCAACATAACTTTCATGAGCTAAAGAATTATCCTTTAATATTGTATATGCATTGATTATTGGTCTTGATAACATATCTACAACCTTATTGTGAATAAACTTCTTATACTTAAAAACCAAATGATATGTTGTAAGAAACCCATCCACCTGAAGTGTCGTGAATTTTGTAGCTTGGTATGTGATTGCAAATAATGTAATGGTTGATGATCTATATGAACTATTGTTTCATTTCCCATCAAGTAATGCTTCCATTTTTTAACACTTTGTACCAACACATACAATTCCTTGTCATATGTAGGATAGTTAATTACTACTTGAGTCAAGGTCTCAAAATGATAATATATAGGTTTACCTCATTGCATCAAGACTTCAACAATGGCATATCCTCTTCGATTGGTTTGAATCTGAAATTGTTGTTGCAAATCTGGCAAAGCCAAAACTAGTTTGGTTCTTATCTTTTCCTTCAATGTCTTGAAGGATTTTTGTTGCTTTCCTTCACATTGAAAGACTTTTTTCACATTTGTTAACAGATGTAGAGGACCTTCTATGAAAGAGAAATTAGCAATGAATTTCGTCCAGTATTGTATTGCTCCTAAGAATCTCCCGACTTCTATGGAAGTATTTGTCTTGGACCAATTCACAATAACTTCCACCTTTGAGGGGTCTATCTTTAGTTGTCCATTCCCTACAATGTAACAAAAACATACAAGATAATTGTTTCCAAATTCACATTTAGACATCTTTATATACAACTTATCCTTTTTCAAAAGTTCAAAAACTGTTCTGACATGCATTATATGATCTTCCCATATTTGACTAAAGATGAAAATATCATCTAAGTAGACGATGAAAAAATCATCTAAGTAGACGATGAAAAAATCATCTATAAAAGGAATGAACACATCATTCATTACCCTCATAAATGTCGCAGGTTCATTGCATAATCCAAATGGCATAACCATCCATTCAAAAAATCTTTATTTTGTCTTAAAATCAGTTTTCCATATGTCTCTTTCCGCAATTTTGATTTGATCATAATCACCTCCGAAGTCTATCTTAGTGAAATAAACAACATTTCTTAACTGATATAATAAATCATCAATTCTAGGAAGAGAATATTGGTTATTTATCGTGATCTTGTTCAGTGCTTGAAAATCAATACATATCCTCCACATATTGTCTTTATTTGGAACTAATACAATAGGAGATCCACAGGAAGATGAACTCAGTCTTATGATTACTTTATCGAGCAGCTCCTAAACCTGCTTCTCTATCTCTGAACTCTATATCACTGATGACCTATACATACCAATGTTAGGAAGTGGATCATACTACTGCAGATAGATTTCATTTTCAACCTCCCTCTTAGGAGGTAGCCCTATGGGTTCCCAAAATAACTCATCATAGTTAGAAATGATTTTTTCCAATTCCTATTTATGATCTATATCACAACCTAAAAAATCATTTGACATATCTTCCTCCTTTTGTTTCACCACCATGAAAAAAAAGGATTTACTTGCATTTATGAGTCTCTTCATTTGCCCAATTCTCATTAGAGAAACATTAGTTTTGATACAATGAGCTCTGACAATATACTCAATCTCGTTCTTGAAAATATGATATTTGTTCTCTGCAGAATAAAATATAGCTTTCTTGTCAAAGATATATGGACTAGCCAAGACAATGCCACAAATGTCAAGTGGCACAACATCTAAGTTAACCTCATCAAATAACTTGGATGTAATTGCAAATATGATGTTACATTGTTTCATCACCTACAACTTAGCGTCGGCACACACCCAACCTAATGTATATGGTTTCAAATGAGGTGTCATTTTCAAACCTAGCTTCTTAACAATTTCTTAAGATATTAAGTTAACTTGAGATCCATTATGCTTCATGATAAATATGACATGAAAAAGCTCACCTCGTTTCTTTTGATCAAGAACACTTTCCAATTTAGTGGATTGAACAAAAAGATTAGTAGTAGTTATAGCTTTTCTTCCCATTGCCATGATCTTAGTTTCATCTCTATAATTTGATCCCAGGTCTTTTCGGGATGATGTGATAGTATTTTGTTTCCCCTTATCCTAGAATTTATTTGGTCGTAATAATGGATGTAGATTCCAACATTGTGCTTCCTCGTGCCCCTTTCTTTTGCAGTAAGGACATGTAGGATTCTCTTCATCTTTATTTACTGTAGTTTATTTCTTACTCTTCCATTTTCCCTTCAATTTCTTCTCGAACTTGTGTATCTTCTTATCCTCAATCACATACATTCCCTTTCTAGTTTCCAAATGAGTAGTTTGTACTAGCACTTCATCAATATTAGTAAGGTTAAACATCAATATAGTGTGTCGAAGATATGAATGTATCCCACCAATATACATTAGAAGAGTTTCACGATTATATAATGGAATTCTTAAAGGTGATTCTTTCTTCTTAAATTCATGTGTATAGACATAAACATTTGTCTCTTTTCCTTGTCTTAGATGTTTCCATTCTATTATTGCAGTTTGCACACAAGCCAATGTATAAAATTGTTTTCTTATTGAAAAAGTAAATTCATCCCAAGAAGAAATTACTTTACCTTTTTGAATGAGATCAAATTGTGTCTTACTTTCCCGCCATATGAATGTTGAACCTCCTAGACAAATAATATCCAATTGTATCTTTACAGTGTCATCTATGATCTTTTGTACCTTGCAATATATTTCAATTTCTTTGATCGAGTTGTCCAACTTCTCTGTATTCAATTATCCTTCATATATTGGAAGTTCAAATTTTACATCTAATTTCAATAAAGGCAAGTCACGATATTAAATTTTAAATCTTGTTTGAATATCGTACTTGTAACTTGCAACCTTTTCTTTACCAAGCTTGACTCTAGACCATGTAAGAATTCACTAGAAAACACTTGTCAAAACCATCTTTAATACCAAATTGACCCAAAAAATACTTAGATGTTAATTAATTTTTAATACACATAAACCTCTAACTTGATTTTGAAATAATAATGATTGTTTGACTAATCGCATAAAACATGTGAATTTAGTTATATGCTCGTATGTAAATTTTGTCCATAGTTAATATAGAATATACTTAAAAAATGGGAGGGTTATGCGGCTAGGGGAAACCCCAGCCACAAACTCCAGCGCTTGAGCACCTCCTCTCTCTGCGAGGGTTATAGAAGAAGCATATGCATCCCTCCTAGTGTTGCTCCTTTTCCATTCGATGAAGCAGATCACTCAGATACTCCAGGCTCCTTGCGTGACAATTTTCTCCTGTGTGGTGGCCTGAGGATCTCTCATAGATTCGTGTATCCTGCTATAGTAGGTTTGGAAGGGAGCCATTTTTCTTTCCTTTTGCAGCTAGGGATGAATATTTTTGCGTATGCATCCACTATGTGCCTCACCGCTTCTTTGGTGTCTGCTCTGAGGGCGGATCTGGTTTTTATGTCAAGTTTTCATATAGTTGATGGGTGTTCCTCCTGGGATATTTCCTAGGTTTCTTTTACTCTGATATGAATATTCTAAGTGAGATCCTTTCGTTATATTGTTCCTTTTTTGGGATTACTCCCTCTCATTTCTTCGGTTGTTCAGGGTTTGATGTATGTCCAAATCCGACTCCTTTCGGTGACCGTTGATGGTTTTACTATCTAGCGGAGGTTGTGCCAAAACTTTGAGGTCCTTCCTTGTGTGTGCGGTGCAGGGATACACCTTGAGGTCCTTGGAGTGGGTGTGCAGTTCATGGTTTACTCATGTTTTTTCGGGGTTCATCATAATCACTTCAAATTGGTTCCACTTGTGATGTTTTATATACCGCTCTGACCTGGTTCTTTCGACCTCTTGGGGTTTTTTGGGTACATTGTTTGGGGTTTTATTTATGTGACGAGATCTCTTGTAAAAGATTTCTAGCCTATTAAGGTATTCTATCAGTTTATGTCTTTTCTTTTTCTTTTTTTGTCTCTCCAACCAACTACTTTTTGTCCCTTTGGGATATTCTACCTAGGTTTGGGTCATGCCTTTGGCACCTACATAATGTAATTTGGTACTCTTTTGGATGAATAGCATTACACTTTTTTCCGAGGAAAAATGAATATACTTAAAAAAAAAAAAAAAAAATGATTGGAGATACAAAAATATATGTTTTCTACAAATACTTTTAGAAAACAAATTATAAAATAATATAATTCTTCTTAAGAAATTATAAAATAATATAATTATTTAAAAAATACAAAAAAATATTAGTTTTTTAATTATCATGTAAATACTCAATTTAGGGTAGACTTTTAAAGAAAAAAAAATGATCTCAATGTTGAGACAGAGTTAAATGTATTGATTTTCTTTTTTGGTCAATTACTTATGATAAATATTGTATTTTCCCTATTATAGTCATGATATCTCTTATTAATCCCTGCCTACGTCAAGGGACTATGGCATTCGCGTAGCGATCAACATGCTTTGATTGTCCCTGGTATATCCAAGTTTTATTTAAGCATTTGTCAGAGCTGAATATTGATTTAAAAAATAAGAATTTCAAAATGTTTCTTATATCCACCTAAGTGGAGGCAGGATTTTGGGAAGTTCTTGTCACTGCACGGTGGCTGCCTTACTCTCAAAAGTGTCGGATCGTTGCACTGCCTTGTATGTCATCACCTGAGACTTGAAAGTGTTTGACAACAGTGTCCACCATGGTCTCAAAATATGTACACACTTCTCTTGTGTTGCAATCCAACCCACATTGTTGCAATGGAGATTTGCAATGTGTTAACTAATCCATTACCGTTAACTAATCTGACGGTTCAACTAACAGATGGTTCAACTAACCGACGGTTCAAATAACTATTTGCAACTGCCTGTCCGCATCCGCCTATAAATAATGTATCCACATCCATTTTTGGAATAAGAAAGATTGATTTGTGTTCTCTCTGTTCTGTGTATATTATGGAGTTTATTTGGCCTGTTACAGTGGTATCAGAGCCGCTTTTAAAAACTCCATGCTATTTTGTATGCCTGCGTGAGAGGAACAATGAGTGTGCGTGAAGCATTGGCAAAGCAGCTCCAGATTTGAGAGGAACCATTCGAGAGGAGAAGCAGCTCCAGATTCGAGAGGAGCCATGAGTTGAAAGCCTGGTCGAAAAATTTCGCGTGGAAAAGTGCAGAAGGGTCCCGAGCTCGAACCCAACATATGTCCAACGCACTGATTAAAGCTGACTGTGTAGTTGCAGCGCAGGGACAGCGAGTACCCGAAGGTCCTCTAGCATCTAGTCATTGGGCTTATGTACAGGAGAGAGATTTTTTTTTTTATTCTTGTGCAAGTGAAATTTCATTTACAGAGATTAGTTTACAATGCATTCATTAGTATCAATTGTGGGAGTAGTACTTTTCGGTCAAGAAAATTATCAAGAATGGTTTCGAAAAATTAAAAATACTCTTATTTTTAATGATTT
>SNQJ01S0000040.1:125113-175590 GCA_010110895.2 Picea sitchensis
ATGAGTGCTCAAATATTTAAAAGGCACTCAATCTTATGGCATCAAATATTCTAAAGTTTCAGACTTCCATCTCATTGGTTATTCAGATTCTGACTTTGATGGAGATAAAGAGCATGGGGTGTCTACTTCAGGTTATTTGATGAGTCTTGGATCAGCAGCCATCACTTGGAGATCACGAAAGCAATCAGTTACTGTTGATTCTACAACTGAAGCCGAATACCTTGCAGCAGCTCAAGCCACAAAAGAAATCATTTGGCTTCGAAAAATTCTTGAAGACTTGCAGGAGAAACAAATGACTTCAACACCTCTCTTTGTTGACAATACTTCTGCAATACAATTGGCCAAAAATACTAAATTCCATGATCGAACCAAACATATCAACACCAAATATCATTTGATTCGACATCATGTTGAGGCCAAAACCATTCATCTCAATCATTGTTCCACTTCAGAGCAAATTGCGGACATCTTTACTAAAGCTTTGGGTCGAGAGAAATTTGAAAAATTTAGAATGATGCTTGGGATGACAAATGTCCCTTCGGATTAAGGGGGGAATGTTAACTAATCCATTACCGTTAACTAATCCGACGGTTCAACTAACAGACGGTTCAACTAACCGACGGTTCAACTAACTATTTGCAACTGCCTGTCCGCATCCGCCTATAAATAATGTATCCGCATCCATTTTTGGAATAAGAAAGATTGATTTGTGTTCTCTGTGTTCTGTGTATATTATGGAGTTTATTTGGCCTGTTACACAATGTACCTTTATGGAACGTGTTGCAATGGAGAAAAAATGCAACCCATTGCTCTTTAATTTATTTAAAAAAAATTAAATGTATCGAAAATGTCAATAGGTACACCAACAGGGTTGGAAGTGTAGAGTTCCCTTTTCCATATTGGACCAAGAAATGTACACCTCTAACAGCTAGGTTATAAATAAGAGCTTATTTATTAAATTCATGCAGCTGTTGGTCCAATACATAAGAGATGGCATGGTAAGGGTTTATCGTTATAATGAATTTCACAATTTCTCTGCTCGACTTACTACCTCTGCAAGAACGAGGTAGCGCGGGAGCCTATGTGCAGATTTTGCGTTGGAATTATGGTTTCTTTTCTCGACTCTCATATAAGAAGTGATTTGGTGGCTTTCAACGACCTTTTTTTCATCCCTGGCATGCCTTAGTAAATCTATAACCCCCGCATTATTTTTTCCGAGAAGTTGAATGAAAATCAAAGTAATCACTGCGGCCTTGGAAAGTTTAGAAAACCTTTGTTAATCGAGCATGACTGTGGCCTGCCTGTATCCATTCGCTGCCATCATTGTGGAGCTTCTCATCTAAAAATATTGACAATATCGCGGTAGATCGCCATACATCTTTGTTTAAAGTTGAAAATAAATTTGATTTATTTTGACTCGGGTCTATTCTTCTATAGTTGTATTTTCTTCTCTAAATAAGAATAAACATTACTTATATGCAAATGACATCCCTGGTTCTGGGGGCATAGAAAAAATAAAAATACTCTTTTGTGGAGAGGGATTTTCTATTTTCTCTGCATTGCTACTGTCAGATACATGGAGACTGCCCTTTACATTTAAAAATGATAGTTTTTCAGTACCAGACAGGATACTATTTGGCAATTGTTGAATCTACTTTGAAACTAGAATTATTGAATTCTCATATTTTCTTTCAAAATGTTTGCATACCGAGTTACCAATATATACCTCTTCCATTTTACTTGGTCAGAGAACACTCTTGGGTTGTTCAATCACCTTAGACTCCAAATCTAGATCAAAATTTGTTGAAAGGGATAAACCCAACCAATATTGCTTGTAATCTTTGTATATGAAGTGAATTTGATGTTAAGAATTGATTTTATCAATCGGATTTATAACAATTTGTATAGGTATAAATGATGCATCTAACAAGACGAACAACTTCATATTGAACTCAATATTAAAATAAAGAGTGATGGGATCTTGAATGCAAGGAGTACCACAATATATTCAAACTTCTTCCTTGTTAAAATTTCCACTTGTAAGGTGAAAACTTTAAAACAATTTTCTCTCAGTTTGACTGAACTGATTGAGGATATCATCACATTCCGAGTTTTATACGAGACTTCAATATAACATTCATGTATTCTATAATTTCTTGTTTTATTTGGATGTGTTATAAAGACGTCAATATAGATTTTTGACTTCTATTCAATATCCTTTCACGTAAAAATTTTCTCTCGAAATTCGGGTGGGACAAGACGAGGCAGAGTATGAGAAAAATGGTGAATGAAGTTGCAGCCGATCCGATCAGCATATGCTTGTATGTGAGAGTTATTATGTACTCTTCACTGAACAATTCTGTCGAAAACTTACTCCGAGGAAATCCATCATGTTCTCTTTTCCGACAACATCTTTCTTTCTTTTTTTTCCACAATCGCGTTCAATTTGTGGGTCAGTATGTGGTTATATTATAATTATTTGATCATGGTTTGTTCAAATAACTATTAACATTGGTCATCCCATGATGATTGTTATTTCATTTTTACCAACAAACTTTTATGACCCGTGGGAAAAAACCCATCATTAAAGCATGTAATTGATGTATTGTATCAATTTATTGTATACAACCGAGTATATTATAGTTAGTCCATTGTCTTTGGTTATGTACAATATCTAGTATTGGGATAGAGATGTCCAACATCAAATGACTACGAACTAGACTTGGATACTTATATAATGATGGATTCAAGGGACAATGCATGAATAAACTTAATATTTCATGCCCCACTGAATAGTTAATCATAGCTAAATATATAAAAGGGAAGTAAACTATTCAAAACCCATATCTAACTCTACAAACTAGACTTGGATAGTTATATAATGATGGACTCAAGGGACAACGCATCAATAAAATTAATAGTTCATGCCCCACTGAATAGTTCATGATATGTTAACAACTTAAAGGGAAGTAAACTATTGAACACCCATACCTAACTTAATATGCACATTATTCTACGTGAAATATCCCTATACAACTTCGAACCTAAATGCTACCTTGGAATACCCTGGAATAAGGTGGTGAGGATATGAATATAAAAATATCCCAAGGCTTCTCGAACTAATTCAAGGTATATATTCATCACATGTCACATATCCATCCAATCCATGCTATGTTCTCCATCGAGATGTGTTCATCAACAATCATTCCACTAATGTTAAAAAAAACCTTGGCCATATGTCTCTATGGTAGTCTTCATAGCTATGGATTGCAAGCATGATTGGACTTGATATTACTGAGGTCTATCATTGAGCCGTCATTTAAAAAGTGAAGCATTAAATGTTGACAAGTCATCATATAAAAAAATAAACATTAAATGTGGAATGTTAGGTCACTGAATGTAGGATTTGACAAGGGACAATCTAAAGAAGATATACATTCTCTTAACGTGAAAAACAAAGTGAAATCAATTATATATTTATTAAAAAAAGTTTAAATTAATCATTACGCAGAGTTAACTTTATGCAATTTCAATACAAATAATTTTAAATTATTTTCCATTCAGATTCGCACATTGATATAAATAGATTCCTTGTCCCATTCAATAAGTATACTTCATTCTCTCCTGGGTGTCTAGGTTATCTCTCCAAGTGTCTAGGATAACTAAAATTTATTATTAGTTCTTCTACGGGCTTGTAACATCCCGCTCTTGGGCACACTGAGCGAATTTATTCTTTGAGGACACTTGCTCGCAAGTGATCCAGATTATTATACTTTTGGGCATTTGATTATGATTATGAGAAGTTATGAATTGATGACATGTTATTTTGCTGCATAACATAGACAAGTGCTATTGACTCGGTTTTTCCTAAGTGTGTAGGAATTTGGACCTCGAGGATGCAAAGGCATCGATGGAACCCCTTGGACTCCGAATTGAGTCAGGGAGAGGACTATTGTGGTTTGATTGTTGTATATATGACATCTATGCATATGATTAGATGATATGATTATGATATATTTCTGACATGATTCGTTGATGATGCAGGATGACGATAGTTTTTCGAACAGACTCACATGTGGAGTAGAGGGGTCAGCACGAATACCAGAGACATTGAGGGAGAGGTGTGGACAACAACCCTGCCACAACCTACTAGCACTCTCGTCGTGGCTCGAACTGTAGGTTAACAACTACCTAGTTCGAGAAGACCCATGATATCACGAGGGTCGACTGCGACAGTCTCTCACGATGATTCTAAGGGGCACGCAATAAGGCAGAGGCATTATTCCTTAGAGGTCCTTAGTCTCCCACAAGATCACCTGGGAGAGTATTGACTCCAGGGGTTTTTTATGTCTACCAAGTCAGTCAAGAGGCACGTGGCACACTTGAAACATGTGGTGCGTCCTGAAGGGAATGTTGTGCAAGAAAAATGGAAAGTGGCGAGTGGAACCCTTGGAGAACGTAGTGCAACCTGAAGGGCATGTCATGTAAGAGAAATAGATAGAGACGAGTGGCACCCTTGGAGCACGTAGTGCGTCCTGAAGGGCACATCGCACAGGAGAAACAGATAGAGATGAGTGGCACCATTGGAGTACCTAGTGTGTCTTGAAGGGCACATCACGTTGTTAATTAATAAATGGATAAACCTAGAATGTCCCTAGGACGAATAACGTGATAAGGAAGATTTAAAAAAATTTCCCCTAATAAAATGTGGCCGAGCCTCAAAAATTAAAATCTAGGTCTAGGTGAAACTTGTGGTAAAAGAAAAATATGTATGTAAAAATAAAAATAAAAATAAATAAATAAAAATGATAATCATCATTAATCATCTGTTGAGAAGGGGTAAGTAATTCTTTTAATTTATAAAAATCTTTTGGGGGACAAAATTTAAAAGAGGGGGGAAATAATTGTTTTGTCACTTATGCTAATTAAAATTTATTAATTAAAAAGGAAAAAGGGAAAAAGTTAATTTCTACACCTCCCAAATTGAGTTTTAAATAAAAAGGGAAAAAGGAAAATCTAAAAGAATTAGAAAACTAGGAAAAAGTGGGGAACATAAAAAGAAATGGGAAACAAAAGGGAAAAAAAGAAGAAAGTCTAACTTAGTAAGGTATCTAGCATTTAAGAACTTTCTAAATTAAACTCAACTAGTAATTTAGTAAGGGGGGAAGTCATGAAAACTTGTAAGGGAATATAGGGACACCTAGGAGTGATTCTAGGAATGATTTTAGGTGGGTGAGGGAAATAGGGGTAATTAATTAATTAAGGAATTTAATTTATGGTGCAATGAAGGGGATGGGTGACACATGTACGGGGAGGATTGTTATGAATTAAATTTTTGAACAATAAATTAAAAGGGATTTCGGGAAAGTAATTGACTTAGAAAATCTATATAAAGGTGTGAGGACGAGGATGGTGGATCTCTTCTGTGATGCGTAACGTTACACTACATAATTTTAGACTTGATTGACTTAGCTTGTGGTAGTTGGGATACCCAACTCGGTGAGAAGTGGTAGCTCATCCTTGCGAGGTGAGCTAGGAGCTAGTTGATTCTCTGGTTTAGTGTGTGTGGCCCCTTTGTGGCTCAGGGGGCTAAGGAGCTAGAAGAGTACCCCTAGAGTTGGTGGGAGGTACTAGTGAAGTCTCATTTGTCAACAAGTGGGAGCTCCATGGAGCACGCGAGACAACCACTCAGAGCGGATGACCTTGTCTATGATACACTTCCTTTGTTTTTGCGTGATAGTTTATTAGTATACTTGCACTTTTAGTTCTGTATTTTTAATTGGGTATGAAAATGATTGACTTAGCGTTTTAGTTGATAACTGAACCCCCCCCATAGATTTAAGCTCATTGTTGATTGTTTCCCTTAGATTTTCATCCCTTCATGTCTTGACCATCATGTGGTTTTATTAATTTTGTGATGAGTTGTGCTTCCTACTTCACCCTCGTCGCTAGCTCATCAGTCCTCGCACGAGCAGTCGACCTTGGATCCATATCAACGGTTGTCACTTCGGTGTTAATAGAAATATAGATCCTAATTCCCTGCCTTTCTGTGCGACGATGACATCAACTATTGTCACTTCTGTTACTAGAAATATAGATCCTAATTCTTCATATCATGATCTAGCTTGAGCGATAGATGCTTCTGCCCAGCCATCTGCCCCTGTTGATCGTTCTTGGTTGAATAATTTTTCTTACGCCTTCTTGTGAACGGGTACCGCTGCATTTCTCTTATTGTTGTATGCATTTTTTTTTTATGTTTCTACGTTATTACACCAATCCCAACACATTTTTGGTTTATGAACTACATTTTACATTTTACTGACTGCTATCCGAAGAACTATTCTAATTTCCACAATGATTTGACTATCTAGAAGGAATTTAATTCTCAGAAGAAATTTTACCTTTCAGAAATGATATAATATGTACAGTTGGGGATTGATAGTTCTGGATTAAAAGACAATGAAATTACCCCTTGGTTGATTGCGTTTTTTTTAAATTGGGAATGAAACAAATTTTAGACAACGTTCAATACACAGACCGCATTGCAGTCTCTGCGTTTACATATGTTGTATCTACTACGTTTTTTTATTATGTTATTGAAAACGATTGTAATCCACTCCCTGCTAGTTCACTTTTTTATAATTGTTAAACCCCTTTCAGTCAACGATTCATCACTCAACGAACTAGTATTTCGCTCAACCAAATCTTCAAGTGCTTTCATTTTACAGCGAATTGTTTTTAGACATCATTTTATTAAAGAAATAGAAATCTTTACAGTGCGTTCGCTGGCATTTCAACTGCAACTTGATCATCAGTGACAACGATTGTCTAGATCATATGCACAGGATTTATTTTCTTTCTTGATTAACTGCTATTTTTTTGCCAGATGACACCCATAGATGGCCCTTGACTGTGGTGTAATTTTTTACCCTCTTTCACTGCCAGCAATCGAGCTTTTATTGCCATGATTCCACCTGTATCCTTGAATGCGTGTTAGATTTTGTTGACTCTGTCTTACTCGCCAGCATTCGTGTGGCCCCTCCATTTTTATAGTAGCCGTGTAAAATCTCATAGTTGCATTTTGGCTTGTTAGTCCTTATTATTCATATCTCCTTAACTCTGTGTTTGAGAACATGTATGGATGTAACTGCTGATAGCAATTGATAGAATTGGGTTTTAGGTAGCATTGTTTGTGGGCAGTGAACTGTGGCGTGGGAAGAAATCCCAACTTTACAATAGCTAACCACATGACAATAGTTAGCTAGACTTTACATTTGATTAAATCCTTATTTAGATAGTGAACAGTGTCGATTTTCTAGTTAAACTCTTGTTCCTATTTTCACTTGACAACCATATCTTTTTAGACAACGACATCTTCCCTATATGTTAGACACCCCACTAATTGATTCTGCGTTGATGACAATGAGTTTAGCAACTTTTTTTAGATAGCTAACTATTTTCTCGACATTCTTACCCCTGAGTTTTCTTTTCTTTTTCCCAACAACATTGATAATTGGCATTATGGTTATGGACAACTTCCCTCTATTTTAATTAGCAGTAATAATTATTTTGTAGAATATCATTTAACAATGGCATCGACTACATTCAATGTCTCTGAATAACATTAATTATGATCAGGCTTATGGCATTAAATCTCATTAAATGCATATGGTAGTAAACCTCATTAAATGTATATGGCTTTAATTTCTCATTGAATGTATATGGCTTTAATGGCATTGTCACTTCTTAGTAGATTCTTTAATGTTAATAGACAACTATCTTTTTGGTACGGTTAGTATAGATAGACAACTTGGTGTAATTTAATGTGTTAATAAGTGTTTCATTGTAGCATTCTGCATGGAATGGTTAATGTTGTTATATGATGACAATTGCTAGTTAGATTAAAATTTGGGATTAATTTAGAATTGTCCATCTAGATCGTAATTAATGATTAAATTAGATTGTATTAATGTTAGTTTGATTGTAATAATGTCTAACTTGTAAATTTAGACTTGCGAATCCGATTTGTAATAAGATTAATTTAGAATATCCATCTATTAACTAGTAGTAGTATTCGCTTGCTAAAATTTGATATGTGGTTAGTGCTAATTGATCTATAGTGGTTGTCTAAATTGGTAATTTAGACTCGCTAAAATAGAATTATATATCATGTTAAAATTAGGTTGTAAATCATTGGCTTTGTGATTTAGACTAGTTAAATTAGATCAATATTTAAAGCTAATTAAATTGTAATTATTGACTAGTTAGACTTGTTAAAAGGGTTGGGTTGTTGACGAAGTCATGTTTTGGCTGGTGTCTTCCCTGGTTGTCATCCTCTAACGTCTCATTGACTTGTTGTTGGGGTATGGGCGTGGTTTGGTTGTCGGTATTCGGATCCTAGCGCGTCAGTTTTATCTAGAGTCCTAGGTCCATATAATGTGTGTCGTGCCAAGGTTATTGACACGTATATCACCTCAGGACCGAATGATTCCTAATGAGGGGATCATGGCGGGCCCTATTGGATAGCAGTGAACGAGAACTTGGCCGAAGTCGATGCATGTTGTGTGAGTGTTGTCAAACGTTGTAAGTTTCTTTTGGTGCATGGGTGGAACGACTTCATGCGTTTGGTTCGCGCGTCTTGAGGTTCCTGTCTTGTTCGGCAAGGTTGTTGTGTCGGGAGGGGGAAGTTTCCCTTAGCTTGTAGGCATGTCCTTTTTGCATCGAGCGGGTAGTCATTCCTCCTTGTTTTCCTACGCATGTTTCACCTATTTTCCCATGTGCCAATGAGTGGAGTCATAGTTTGTTGTTTTCTGGACTGCATGCTTTCATTCATCGTCAGTGGTGTGGTTAAATTGTTGTCGGCGTCGCCTTATTTTCTAAAAAAAAAAAAAATTGCACTTTTTCTTCACTTGTAGTCGTAATGATGGGGACGTTACACATGGTATTAGAGTGGGTTCAACTCGCGACTTGGGTTCACTACGGATTTCATTGATATGATTTTTGATTATAATGTTGCTAATTAAGTTGACTGATATTCGTGCAAGTAAACATGGTTAGAGGACATTGCGGAGGAAGACGACGGGGTGCTAGGGGAGGAGACGTGACGCCTCCAGCAACATCCACTTCTAAGGGGTCGAACCCCCAGGGAGACGACAATGTTGTCGGGCAGGAGCAAATAGCAGTGGGTGTCGTGCTTGGGCTGATGAGGTATTTTCAGTGAATGTTTGAGGCACTGATCAGCCGTTGTAACAACCCTAATTAATTAATTAATTATCATGGTTAAATATTTGTTTAATGAATATTAGTTTAATTAATTAATTAATTAAATATCATGATTAAATATTTGTTTAATTAATATTAGTTTAATGAATTATTAATTTTTATTATGAAGACTTGGTTAATAATACAATTGTACTGGTAGATGGACCCATTTATGGAGGGGGGATAAGGTGGTTGAGACTTAATGGGGGATAAGTTGGTTGAGACTTAATGGGGGGATAAGGAGGTGAATAATGAGGAAAGGAGGATAAGGCAAGGGGGAACACTTGGGAAGAGGGTCTTCTTTTGTTTGGGGGGGTAATATTTTTTGGACATTGGAGGAAGGAGAAGGGAGGAGGAGTGGAGACCGTGTATTTGTTTTGTTCTTATAGACTTGAGGACTTTCACAGGGGGCACCTGTTGCTGGGAATTTTGGGCTAGGGGGCAAGGAAACCGTAAGGAATCTTGGATCTATAGATCTGGATAGGTTGTTCCTAGATGGCTGGGAGGTTAGTCAATTTTGGGCAGAGCTTCAACTTGGGAAGAGTTTCAGAACCACATCAGTTTGAGGTATTTATCATCATTATTATGTTGTGATCATTATTGTTATGTTGTTATTTTTTTTTATTATTTATGTTGAATATGTTATTCATTATCATGCTGCTAATTTTTAAATTATGCTGAACAATGAGTTGTTATAATGTTGAAAAGAAAACATAACATAAATTATTATAACATTTCTATATTTAAATTTATGTTTTATAAGGCTCTGTTTGGACAGGCCTTACAGTCGTTTGGACAGAGATGAGGCCAGGGCATTGGCACCCCCTGAGGGTCCACTGTGGACTCTGGTTGGTACTAGTAGCATTCACCATGAACTTGAGAAGGTCAAATTTCTCGAGTTCTTTGGTGCCCTAGACGACGTAGTCGCCGAGGCATGGTTGGAGAATTTGGCGATGTGCTTTGCACTTCGCGACTATACCTCCAACATGAAGGTCTGCATGACAGTCTTTCAACTGAAGGGGAGCACTCTTCTATGGTGGAGGATGCTCCTGCCGCAACTGAACATGACCGTTGAAGACGTGTCATGGGAATTGTACGAGGAACGGTTCCGAGAGAGGTACTTGTCGGAGGAATTCATTGAGCGTCAACTCAACAAGTTCAACACCTTACGACATGGTGGCCATATAATGCCCGAGTACGAGGCCCATTTTATGGGGTTTCTTTGGTATGTGCCGCATCTTAATTCTAAGAAAATTAAGTTCAACAGGTTCATGTTCGGCCTTAATGGTAGAATTTGTGAAAAGGTTAGGATTTTGATGCCTTAGACCTTACATGATGCCATCCAGAAGGCCCTCATAGCAGAGGAGGAGATTATCAGTGGGGGTCAGAGAAGGACTCCAGCGAGAATAGTATGGAAGGTGTCATCTGGTGCGTAGCAGCAACAGACACTAGCCAGACATACGCCAGGATATTGTGGCTTCTAGAGGGGATCCACTTTCATTACACCTCAGCGACCAACACCTCAGTAGCGGACACCTTATCAGGGAACACAACATCAACAACAACGTCGACCGCAACAATAATAGTTTAGGCATGTTCAGCAGAACATACCAGTATTCCAGGCCGATAGGACTTCATCTTCTACTTAGGGTACCAGGAGTACTGGATCGGAGAAGGGGTGTTGTACGTGTGGGGAGCCATACTACCAGCGTGACTTCCCAGTGGAGAGGACTAGATCATCTGGATCAGTCGGACCCACTATCATGGGAGATTTGGGCATGGCCCATAGGATTCATGTAGCAATGAATAACTGCCAGACATAGCACCATTCAACTGTGCTCGAGACATCAGGTACCATCGCTGACCAGAACCTTAGTATTTTGATAGATCCCAGTTTTACCAAGAGTTTCATTTCTGGTGCAGCGCTAAAAAGGATTAAGTTAAAGGTAGTCGAACAAGACGAGTTTAGCTTCGTAGAGGTGGCTTCAGGAGCCAAATAAAAGGTTCAAGGAAAAGTTACAGGTTGTACCCTCAACCTGGGAGAGTTTGTCACCAGGGCCAACCTATACGTCATGATCTTAGGATCTTATGATGTTGTTATCGGTATGGACTGGTTGGAATCGCATAAGGCGATACTCAACTGTAATACAAAAAGGTTGAGCTTAGTCAATGATGAGGGACACATATGCGTTATTATAGGATGGAACCAGGGAGTTTCCCTAAGGTTCATCTCTTCTTTGTAGCTACAGAAGAGCATGCGTTAGGGATGTAAGATTTATGCGATCCTTGCATTAAACGAGGAGGGAGTAGTTGAAGGTATAGAACACCTTCTAGTGGTGAGAGAGTTTTCATACGTCTTTCCAGAGGATTTACCAGGGATGGCATCGGAAAGGGAATTGGAGTTTACTATAGACCTAAAACCGGGGACTAAACTGATAGCTAGAATGCGTTATCGGATGCCAACCCCAGAGTTACAGGAGTTGAGAATGCAACTAAAGGAATTGTTGGACCTAGGGCTTATATGTCCAAGTGTGTCACCGTGGGGTGCGCCTGTTATTTTCGTACAAAAGAAGGATGGGTCATGGAGGCTCTGCATTGAATACTGTCAATTGAACAAGGAAACAATCAAGAATCAATATCTGTTGTCGAGGATTGATGATTTTTTCAATCAGATAAAGGGTGTGACGGTGTTCTCAAAGATCGATTTGCGATCAAGATACTACTAGTTACAGATTAAGGAGGATGACATCCCTACGACAAAATTTAAGATGAGGTTTGGGCATTACAAGTTTATTGTTTTATCGTTTGGACTGACAAACACCCCAGGAGTATTTATGAGTTTGATGAATGGGGTGTTCCGCAATTACTTGGAAAAGTTCTTCCAAGTATTCATTGAGGATATTTTGATTTACTCTCGAATGATAGAGGAGCATGACTAGCACTTGCGCTTGGTACTACAGTGTCTGTGAGAACACAAATTATATGGAAAGTTGTCCAAATGCTCATTTTATCAATCAAGGATTCACTACCTAGGGCATGTCATCTCCAGCGAAGGTATCACCATGGATCCAACAAAGGTCGAGGCTATTATGGAATGTCTTGCACCAACATATGTCTTGGAAGTGCATAGCTTCATGGGTTTAGTAGGATACTATTGACAGTTCGTCGAGCGATTTTTGAAGATAGCGAATCCGATCACGAAATTGCAAAAGAAGAACAAGAAGTTTGTTTGGATTGAGAAATGCACGGAAGCATTTGGGAGGCTCAAGAAGCTATTGACAATAACATCGATACTAAAGGTCCCTAACATGGACTCGAACTTCTTGGTATGCACAGACACATCCAAAGAAGGCTTAGCCAGATTCTTGATGCAAGACAGACAAGTGATTGCTTACATCTCGAGGAAACTGAGAAGCCATGAGGAGAACTATGCGATGCACAATTTGGAGTTGTTATCCATCGTATATGCCTTGAAGGTTTGGAGACACTACCTTGTTGGATGAAAATTTGAACTAAATATGGACCATTATGGACTACAACACATCTTTATGCAAAGCGACCTTCACGCGCGACAACGACGTTGGTCGGAATTACTTAGCGAGTACGACTTCGAGATTACTTACATAAAAGGAACAGTGAACCGAGTGGCATATGCATTGAGTCGGAGACCATGCATCTTTTCTGATCCAGATGGATATCGGTGGCCACCCACCTTTTCCAACTGGCTCAAAACAGTTTTCTGACAATTTTGGCAATTTACTATTTTTAGCAGTTTTAACTTCCAGGGCCATTTTGAGGGCCTAAATGAAGGTTTTTTTGGATCGAGCTCCTAAATGATATATGAAGGAATTATTTATCCCCCAAAATGAATCTCCTCAATGATACCTTTCCAATGGGCTATCACACACCTAAAACGGAGATCGTATGCAAAAGTTACGACCCCGGAAAGTTGATGTACGAACTTACCCGAATGGGGCCCACATGACTTTTGGCGCTTCATCTCCTAGGGTTAGGTTTTTGGATGTCTTGGGTTTTTGGCATTCTTTATTATTGTAAAAAGGCCTTCAGAGCCTCATTGTAACCTTCTTCTTTCGAATGCTTGCTGTCGTCACATCTCTTCTCAGAGATAAGCCACCACCATTCCAGCAAGCTTGTTTCCGCTGCATTTTACAGTTTTAGCTTATTTTGTTATTGAATAGAAAGCCAATTTTACTGTATATCTATTATTTTGTGTTAAGAACCTTTTAATAATCTGTATTCATTTCGTTTTTCTCATAAAATCCGGATCAGTGGTATCAGAGCGGTCTGCTCCTTGTTGTCTTAATGCATGTCCCCAACGAGGTTGGAGTACAAAGAGTTGGGTCTCGAGCTTGTTTCTCTTGAGGAAAGAAGCTCTCGCACTCCCAAGAGACCTCCCATGGAAGGAGAAAAGAAATATGATAGGACAGGAGATCCTTTCAAACTGTTGATTGAGGAAGCCCTCACGCAACAGAGGAACGAGATGATGGATAGTTTCACGCAAATCCTTCGGCAGCTACAAACAGGCGATGCATCTTCTTTGAACGGAGGTGCCTCCCCATTCAAGGTACAAATAAACTTTTATATTCCTATATTTGAAGGTCAGATAGACATGATGTTGTAGACAAGTGGTTGAATCTACTAGAAGGGTATTTTTCTGTCCATAACTTTTCGAATAAATAAAAGATTACTTTTGCACTCCTCAAAGCCGTTCCCGATGTCAAAGATTGGTGGGAAACTTTCTGTGAGCAAAAGGAAATAGAGGAAGCCTCATTATTTTCAGTCACGGCCACCTAGGAATCCTTCAGGGATTTTACTAAGGAACAATACTACCCTGTCGGAAGTTATGACGACCTGTATACCAAATGGACCACATTGCGGCAAGAAAGAGACCAAGCAGTGTCAGATTTCACAAATATCTTCCATACTTTGTGCACCAAGTTGGGTATCAAAGATTCAGAGAGACATCTAGTGCTCAAGTATCACGGTGCTTTGCATAGATAGATCTAGACCGAAATGGAATTTATGGACATCTCATCCTTTGGCACAGCCTACCGATATGCTGTCAAAATTGAGCAGAAGCTCAAACAAAAGACGCGGCAATTTGTGCCTGGGAACCCCTCACAACAAAATCTAGGAAAGGGCAGCCCCAACCCACTGAACAAAGGACAGAGAAAATATGGATAGTATCAGGACAACCAGTCCAATCCGCAAGCAAAGAAGGACACCAAAAAGACAAAGAAATATACCAGAAAGTGGTGCGACTTCCATAAGAGCCCTTGGCATAACACTGCTGACTACCACTCAAAGAAGTTGCTGGTGGCCAAAGTGAAAGCCTTTGAATCAGATGGAGATTATGACTCTGAGCCAGAACAAGAAAGGGGAAGACGGATCATTGACGCGGAACCCAATGCCACCATTGCTACCACCAAGCTCCAGCCTAGTGAACCAGACGAGCCAGAAGAAGGAGAGTGCCTCTTCTATTCATAGATGTGGGTAAAAGGAACCCTGCTGCACTTCATCATTGATAGCGGTAGCCAGAAGAACCTCATCTCAGCAGAGGTTTTCAAGCAGCTAGCCCTGCCAACAACGCCGCACCCACAACCGTACACCATTGGATGGCTCCGCCAAGGAAGCGATCTCCGTGTAAACCAACAGTGTCGATTGTCGTACGACATCAAGACCTTCAAAGATGAGGTATTGTATGATGTTGCTTCTCTCAAAGTTTGTGATGTTCTTTTGGGACAACCTTATTTATGGAAATGTCATGCTGTATATGAGTCTAGGCCTCGTAGTGTTATTATTACTTTGAACAGGAAATTGTATAGGATACCCGAGGCAGTCCCACCTAGTGCTATTTCCTTGATCTCTTCTAAGCAATGCGGGAAGGTCATCTCTTAGATGGGGAAGTTTGTCTTCTTCATGATTCGCTCTCAGAATAAGTGAAAGATCACAACCACATCCAAGGTCTTTGCGGCCGACCTCTCCACATAGCAGAAGCAAGTAGATAAGGTCGTGGAAGAATACTCAGATATCTTCTCCTCACCTATAGGGGTACCTCTGCAATGCCAGGTCAAGCACCCCATCGATATGACCCCCGGTGCACCACTACCCAATGGGCCAGTATATTGCCGCTCTTTGTTATAGAATGAGAAGATCATGCGACAGATCCAAAAAATGCTCCACAAGGGGCACATCCACCCCAGCTCATCACCTTGCGGGAGCCCAATCATGCTGGTACAGAAGAAAGATGGAACCTGGCGACTTTGTATTGATTACTGGGCTCTGAATAAAATCATAGTCAGAAACCGGTACCCGATTCCCTGAATCGATGAACTCCTTGATCAACTCACGGGGGAAAAATACTTCAGTAAGATTGATCTAAAGTCTGGATACCACCAGGTCCCAATAGAACAGACAGATGTATGGAAGACCACCTTCAAGTCAAAGGGAGGCCTATTTGAATGGTTGGTCATGCCCTTTGGTTTGACAAATGCTCCAACCACTTTCATGAGGATGATGGATGATATCCTGCGACCATTCACCAATATGTTTGTAGTGGTGTATCTGGATGACATTCTAATTTAGAGCAAGACTTGGGCCGAACACTTGCAGCATATTCAACAGGTTCTGCACACCCTGCGACAACACAAGCTATACGCCAACTTGGAAAAATGATCCTTTGGCATGGACAGGGTCCATTACCTAGGCTACATCATTGATCAGCATGTCGTACATGTGGATCCAACCAAGATCCAAGTCATCTGTGACTAGCCAGCCCCAACAACACTCACTGAGCTTCGGAGCTTCTTGAGCCTTGCCAATTTCTACCGCAGGTTCGTGTTGGGTTTGTTCCATATTGCATGGGCCCTTAGCCAAATAAACAGAGGTGGTGGTAAGGTGAAATTTGCATGGGGCCGGTCCCAACAATAAGTGTTCAATGATTTGAAGCAGCGCTTCTGCTCAGCCCCAGTACTTTCACTACCATACCTGCAACATCCTTTTGAGATCGAGACAGATGCTTTAGACTATGTTGTGGGCACCGTTCTTACTCAGCATGGCCACCCCGTGGCCTATCATAGTGAGACACTGTCAGATATTTTCTGCAAGTACCCTACTTACGACAAAAAAATGTACTCCATTGTGAAAGCATGCCGCCAGTGGAGACATTACATTCTTGGGAAGGAGACAGTCATCCACACTGATCATAAGCCACTATAGTTCATGCAAACGCAGGGAAAATTGCAGAATGACCGCCATCAAAAGTGGTCCACATACTTGCAGCAATTCCACCTCAACATCAAGTATAAAATAGGAAGCACCAATCATGTCGCTGATTGCCTCAACAGACCGCCAGTCGCGGCACTCACCACGGTGCTAGACTCTTGTGGCCATGAGACATATGGATGGCCCCAACTCTATGAGACAGACCCTGAATTCGCCACCACCTACCACATGTTGGGTGCAAACACAGTTGTCGATAATTTCCATCTTCAAGATGGGTTGTTGTGTCATCTGGGCCATATCTGTGTTCCATCAAGTGAGCGAGTGAAGCTGATTTGGGAAGCCCACTACAATCGGGTGGCAGGACACTTTGGCATTGAAAAGACAATGGCGATGCTACATAAACATTTCTACTAGCCGAAACTTCGATAGGAGGTCAGCAAGTATATCAGGTCCTGCACTGCCTGCACTATTGCCAAACTGACCACTAAGAAAAATGGCCTGTACACCCCTCTTCCTACTCCTGACAGGCCATGGGAATCCATCTCAATGGACTAAATGTCGGGCCTCTCGTCCACCAAGTGGGGAAATGACTGTGTTTTTGTGGTTGTTGATCGCTTTTCTAAGATGGCGACTCTTGTTGCCTGCAAGAAGAGCATCACAGCAGAGGCCACTGCCAAGCTCTTCTTTGAACGAGTCTGGGTACATTTTGGAATCCCACAAACCATTGTCTCATATCGGGATAGTCGATTTCTCAACACATTCTAGTTGTGCCTCTGATCATTGTTGGACACCAAGCTCACAAAATCCATGGCCTTCCACCCCTAGACAAATGGCCAAACCGAGGTTGTAAATCGAATGGTTGTGCATATCCTTCGCATGTATAATTCAAAGCACCCTCGCACATGGGATGAGAGCCTTCCCTATGTCCGGCATAGCTACAATCGATCCCTGCATAGATCAACCGACCACCGTCCCTTTCAAGTGGGGTTGGGATTCCAACCATTGGGACCCATAGATGTTTCACTTCCCCTTGAGGTCACCTTGACCGACTCATCTCCTGATCCAACTGAAGCTGACAAATCCACCCGGTTCATTGAGAGGATCCATCACATCCACCAACAGGTTCAGGATATCCTACAGAAGTCCAATGACAAGTACAAACAATGCCATGATCAACATCAGGTGCCGCATAAGTTTCAGGTGGGCGAAAAAGTTTGGTTGCACTTGCAGAAAGAACGCATTACAGGACCCCATCGGAAGCTCTGCCCACTCCATTATGGGCCGTACACTATCACCAAGGCCTTGGAGGATAATTATTTTGAGCTTAGCATTCCTCCTTTTCTTGGTCTGCACCCAGTGTTCAATGTGGATCTCCTTCGCCCTTATTTCCCACCATTATTGGACACCTTAGAAGTAGCAGAACAATTGACACCAATAGAGCTCAACCCTGAATGCCTACAACATGCATCCAATGATCAGATTGTGGACAGACAGATCAAGGGAACTCGACAACAAAGGATCCTGCTTTATCAAGTTGTCAAAGCAGGGCAGCTCCTGCACCAAGGCAAGTGGCTCACCCAGGGCCAAATCCAACAGAAATTTCCTCATCTGATGGGGGGAACTCAACACAATGGAGACCATTGATTCCTAAGGAGGGAGGATTGATCTATATCTATATCGGTGGCCACCCACCTTTTCCAACTGGCTCAAAACAGTTTTCTGACAGTTTTGGCAATTTACTATTTTTAGCTGTTTTAACTTCCGGGGCTATTTTGAGGGCCTAAATGAAGGTTTTTCGGGATCAAACTCCTCAATGATAGCCAAAGGAATAATTGATCCCCCAAAATGAATCTCCTCGATGATACCTTTCCAATGACCTATCACACGCCTAAAACGAAGATCATATGCAAAAGTGACGACCCTGGGAAGTTGATATACGAACTTACCCAAACGGGGCTCACATGACTTTTGGCGCTTCATTTCCTAGGGTTAGGTTTTTGGATGTCTAGGGTTTTTCTCATTCTTGCTTATTTTAAAAATGCCTTCAAAGCCTCATTGTAACCTTCTTCTTGTGAATTCACGTTGTCGTCGCATCTCTTCTCAGAGATAAGTCACCACCATTCCAGCAAGCTTGTTTCTGCTGCATTTTACAGTTTCAACTTATTTTGTTATTGAATAGAAAACTGGTTTTACGGTATCTCTGTTATTCTATGTTAAGCACCTGTTAATAATCTGTATTCATTTCATTCTGCTCATAAAATATGGATCATTTTCGGTGTTGCCTCTTCAGACGAATCTACGTGAAAAGATTCTAACTTTATAGCGCGACGATGATTGGTACAAAGAGGTCAAGGATTTTATCAAACAAAACACAATAATGTTACCAATATTTGAAGGATTTACATACCACCGAACAACGCATTGAAGAGCCTAATCCTAAACAAGGCTCATAGAATAGTATACATAGCTCACCTGGGAGTCACGAAGATGAGGGCAGACCTTAAACCCTTATTCTTCTGGAAAGGAATGAAGGCAGACATAGTCAACTATGTGGCCTGATGTCTAGAATATGAGGAGGTAAAAGTTGAACATAGACATCCAACAGGTTTACTACAGCCACACACTATTCCAGAATCGAAATGGGAGGTTATTTCGATGGATTTTATTGTTGGGTTTCCACTGACGACAAGGAGACACGACTCGATTTTCATAGTAGTCGACACTCTGACGAAGAGTGCTCATTTTATTCTCGTGCGTATGACGTATCAGGCACCTAACATAGCTAGAGTTTTCATCAGTGAGATTGTGAGGCTGCATGGCATGCCTAAAAGGATTATATCTGATTGGGGATCGATGTTTATTGTACAATTTTGGACTAGTTTCCAAGAGGCCTTGGGAACCCAACTTAACTTCAGTACCACGTATCACTCGGAGACTGACGGGAACACCAAACGAAGGAACCAAACCTTCGAGGACATGTTGCACATGTACGTGATGGACCAACAAAAGATTTGGGAATAATTCTTACCACTGGTGGAATTCTCTTATAACAACAGTTACCAAAGAACCATTAAGATGGCTCCTTTCGAGTTTCTTTACGAGCGATCATGTTAGATGCCTTTGACTTGGGATCGGCTTGAGGATAGGTTCTTAGTGGGACCAGAAGAAATCCGAGAAATGGAAGAGAAAATGAAAACAATAAGGCAAAGGATTAAAGAAGCATAGGATGGAAAGAAGAGTTATGTCGATGCGCACTGTGTCGATTGTAGTTACGAGGTTGGCGAGAAAGTCTTCTTACGGGTTAAACCGCACAAGAGTTCGATCAAGTTTGGAAAGGGAGATAAAATATCTCCTAGGTTTGTGGGACCTTTCAAGATCATGGAGAAGAAGGGACATGTGGCCTATCGACTAGCCTTCCCTGATTCTTTGAGGCGTATGCACGATGTTTTTCACGTATCTATTTTGAGACATTATATTAGTGATCCTACACATGTTATTGACTTGAGTTCCTTGCATGTATCGTATGATGGGGCGCTCATGACTGAGTCGATCCACATCCTGGATCAGCGCATTCGATAACTACGACGTTGAACAATATATCAGGTCAAGGTCCAGTGGGATCACTATAGTCCGCACTCCACGACCTGGGAGGATTTATATGATATGCGCTAATAGTTTCCATTTTTGTTTGATAGATAGACTTATGATACTGTGATACACATTATTTCGGCACTCATATACTATGAAACTTCGGGATGATGTTTATACCAAGAGAGGGTGTATGTAACATACAACTCTTGGGCACACTGAGATAACTTATTCTTTGAGGACAGTTGCTCACAAGTGATCCGGATTATTATACTTTTGTTTATTTTATTATGATTATGAGTTATGAATTGATGACATGTTATTTTGCTGCATAACATAGACAGGTGCTATTGACTCGGTTTTTCCTGAGTGTGCAAGATTTTGGACCTCGAGGATGCAGAGGCATCGATGGAACCCCTTGGACTCTGAATCGAGTCAGGGAGAGGACTATTGGGGTTTGATTGTTGTATATACGACATCTGTGCATATGATTATGATATATTTCTGACATGATTCACTGATGATGGAGGCTGACGATAGCTCTCCGACCAGACTCACATGTGGAGTAGAGGGGTCACGAATGACTACAAGAGATGTTGAGGGAGAGGTGTGGACAACATCCCTGCCACAGTTTACTAGCACTCTCTTCGTGGCTCGAACTGTAGGTTAATGACTACCTAGTTTGAGAATACCCACGATGCCATGAGGGTCGATTGTGGCAGTCTCTCACGATGATTCTAAGGGGTGAAAAATAAGGCAGGGGCCTTATTCCTTAGAGGCCCTTAGTCTCCCACAAGATTATGTGGTGTAATATTGACTCCAGGGGTTTTTGATGTCTACCAAGTCAGTAAAGAGGTGCATGGCAGCCTTAGAGCACGTGGTGCATACGGAAGGGCACGCCGCACAAGAAATATGGAAAGAGGCAAGTGGCACCCTTGGAGCACGTAGTGCATCCTGAAGGGCACATCGCGCAGGAGAAACAGATAGAGACGAGTGGCACCCTTGGAGCACCTAGTGCGTCCTGAAGGGTACGTCGCATTGTTAATTAATAAATGCAGAAAATTAGAACAGCCTGAGGACGAATAACATGATAAGGAATATTTAAAACATTTTCCCCTAATAAAATGTCCCCCAACCTCGAAAATTAAAATCTAAGTCTAGGTGAAACTTGCAGTAAAAGAAAAATATGTATGTAAAAATAAAAATAAAAATAAATAAATAAAAACGATAATCATCATTAATCATGTGTTGAGAAGGGGGTAAGTAATTCTTTTAATTTATAAAAATATTTTGGGGGATAAAATTTAAAAGAGGGGGGAAATAATTGTTTTTTCACTTAGGCTAATTAAAATTTATTAATTAAAAAGGAAAAAGGGAAAAAGTTAATTTCTACACCTGCCAAATTGAGTTTTAAATAAAAAGGGAAAAAGGGAAATCTAAAAGAATTAGGAAAGTAGGAAAAAGTGGGAAACATAAAAAGAAATGGGAAACACAAGGGAAAAAAAACAAAAATTCTAACTTAGTAAGGTATCTAGCATTTAAGAACTTTCTAAATTAAAGTCAACTAGTAATTTAGTAAGGGGGAAAGTCATGAAAACGTGTAAGGGAATATGGGGACACCTATGAGCAATTCTAGGAATGATTTTAGGTGGGTGAGGGAAATAGGGGTAATTAATTAATTAAGGAATTTAATCTATGGCGCAATGAAGGGGATGGGTGACACATGTACGGGGAGGATTATTATGAATTAAATTTTTGAACAATAAATTAAAAGGGATTTTGGGAAAGTAATTGACTTAGAAAATCTATATAAAGGAGGGAGGAGGAGGATGATGGATCTCTTTTGTGATGCATAATGTTACACTGCAGAATTTTAGACTTGACTGAATTAGCTTGTCGGAGTTGGGATACCCATCTTGGTGAGGAGTGGTAGCTTGGCCTTGCGAGGCGAGCTGGGAGCTAGTTGATTCTCTAGTTTAGTGTGAATGGCCCCTTTGCGGCTCGGGGAGCTAAGGGGTAAGAAGAGTAACCCTAGCGTTGACAAGGAGGTATCGGTGAAGTCTCATCGGTCGACAAGTGGGATCTTCATGGAGTGCGCGGGACAACAACTCAGAGCGGGCGACTTGGTCTACGGTACGCTTCCTTTGTTTCTGCATGGTAGTTTATTAGTATACTTACGCTTTTAGTTTGGTATTTTTAATTGGGTAAGAAAATGATTGACTTAGCATTTTAGTTGATAACTGAACCCCCCCCCTAGCCTTAAGCTCATTTTTTATTGATTCCCTTGGCTTTCGATCCATGCATGTCTTGACCGTCCTATGGTTTTATTGATTTTTTGATGAGTTGCGCTTCTTACTTCGCCCTCATCCCTAGCTCATCAGTCCTCGCCTGGGAAGTTGGACAGGAGTCAGATCAACGATCATCACTTCGTTGTTAATAGACCTATAGATCCTAATTCTTTGACTTTCTATGACACGATGATGAGCAACGAATGCTTCTACCCATCTATCTTCCCCTGTTGATCGTTCATGGTTGAATTATTTTTCTTGCGCCTTATTGTGAAAGGGTACTGCTGCATTTCTCTTATTGTTTTCTGTGTTTTGTTTTTATGCATCTACGTTATTACACCAAGCCCAATGCTTGTTTGGTTTATGGACCGTGATTTACATTTTACTGACTGTTATCCGAAGAACTATTCTAATTTCCACAACAATTTGACTATCTAGAAGGAATTTAATTCTCAGAAGCAATTTTACCTTTCAAAAATGATGTAATATGTAGAGTGGGCAATTGATAGTTCTGGATTAAATGGCAACAAAATTACCCCTTGGTTGACTGTGTTTTTTTTTAACCTGGGAATGAAACAAATTTTGGACAACGTTCAATACACAAACTGTGTTGCATTCTCTGTGTTTACATATGTTGTATCTACTATGCTTTTTTCTTATGTTATTGACAACGATTGTAATCCACTCTCTGCTAGTTCCCATTTTTATAATTGTTAAACCCCTTTCAGTCAACGATTCATCACACAGCGAACTAGTATTTCACTCAGCCAAATCTTCATGTGCTTTCATTTTACTGCGAATTTTTTTTAGACATCATTTTCTTAAAGAAAGCGAAATATTTACACTGTTTTTGCTGGAATTTCAACTGCAACTTGATCATTAGTGACAACGGTTCTCTAGATCATATGCACAGGCTTTATTTTCTTTCTTGATTAACCACTATATTTTTTCCATATGACAGCCATATATGGCCCTTGACTGTGGTGTAACTTTTTACCCTCTTTCACTGCCAGTGATTGAGATTTTAGAGCCACGATTCCACCTGTATCCTTGAATGCATGTTAGATTTTGTTGACTGCATCTTACTCACCAGCAGTCGTGTGACCCCTCTGTTTTTATATCATTCGTGTAAACTCTCATAGCTGTGTCTTGGCTTGTTATTCCTTATTATTCATATGTCCTTAACTCTATGTTTGAGAACGTGTATGGATGTAACTGCTAATATCATTGGATAGAGCTGGGTTTTAGGTAACCTTGTTTGTGGGTATCGAACTGTGGCATGGGTAGAAATCCAAACTTTACAATAGCTAACCACATGACAACAGTTAGCTACACTTTACATTTGATTAAATCCTTATTTAGATAGTGAATGGTGTCGATTTTCTGGTTAAACTCTTGTTCCTGTTTTCACTTGAAAACCATATCTTTTCACACAACGATATATTCCCTGTATGTTAGACAACCCTCTAATTGATTTTGCGTTGATGACAATGAGTTTAGAAACTTTTTTTAAACAACTAACTATTTGCTCGAGGTTCTTACCCCTGAGTTTTCTTTTCTTTTTCCTGACAGCATTAATAATTGGCATTATGGTTCTGGACATCTTCCTTCTATTTTAATTAGCAATAATAATTATGTTGTAGGATATCATTTAACAATGGCATCGATCGCATTGAATGGATCTGAATAACATTAATTATGATCAGGCTTATGGCATTAAATCTCATTAAATGCATATGGCACTAAACCTCATTGAATGTATATGGATTTAATTTCTCATTGAATGTATATGGCTTTAATGGCATTGTCACTTCTTAGAATATTCTTTAATGTTGATAGACAACTGTCTTTTTGGTATGGTTAGTATAGATGGACAACATGGAGTAATTTAATGTGTTAATAAGTGTTTCATTGTAACATTCTGCATGGAATGGTTAATGTTGTTATATCATGACAATTGCTAGTGAGATTAAATTTTTGGATTAATTTAGAATTTCCCATTTAGATCATAATTAATGATTAAATTAGATTGTATTAATGTTAGTTTGATTGTAATAATGTCTAACTTGTAAATTTAGACTTGTGAATCTGATTTGTATTAAGATTAATTTAGAATTGTCATCTATTAACTAGTAGTAGTATTCGCTTGCTAAAATTTGAAATGTGGTTAATGCTAATTGATATATAGTGGTTGTCTAAATTGGTAATTTAGACTTGGTAAAATAGAATTGTATATCATGTTAAAATTAGGTTGTAAATCACTGGCTTCGTGATTTAGACTGGTTAAATTAGATCGATATTTAACGTTAATTAGATTATAATTATTGACCAATTAGACTTGATAAAAGGGTTGGGTTGTTTATGAAGTCATGTTTTGGCTGGTGTCTTCCCTGGTTGTCGTCCTCCGACGTCTTGTCGACCTATTGTTGGGGTATGGGCGTGGTTTTCTTGTCGTTATTTGGCTCCCAGCACGTCGGTTTTATCTAGAGTCTTTGGTCCAGATAGGATGTGTCATGCCAAGGTTATTGACATGTCTATCACGTGGGGACGCATGATTCCTGATGAGGGGATCATGGTCTTCCCTATTGGATAACGAAGAACGAGAACTTGGCCAAAGTCTGTGTGTTATGTGTGAGTGTTGTTGAGCGTTGTAAGTTTCTTTTGGTGCATGAGTGTAACGCCTTCATGCATTTGGTTCGCATGCCTTAAGGTTCTAGTCTTGTTCCTCAAGGTTGTTGTGTCCGGAGGGGGAAGTTTTTCCTTATCTTGTAGGCATTTCTTGTTTGTGTCGGGTGGGTACTCGTTCCTCCTTGTTGTCCTACGCTTGTTTCACCCAGTTTCCCCTGTTCCAGTGAGTGGAGCCATAGTTTCTTGTTGCCTAGACTATGTTCTTGAGTTCGTCATCAGTGATGTGGTTAAATGGTTGTCGTCGTCGCATTCTTTCCTAAAAACAAAAAAAAAAATAGCACTGTTGCCTCGCTTGTAGTCGTAACGATGGGGACATTACAGTGCTTTACCTGGGTTTTTTTCATGTGTTGTTTTCACTTTCATGTTGTCACAAGAAGCTCTTTTATAAATATATAAATTCTAAAACTACCTAGCATCGTATATTGTAGAGTATCGCATCATGTATGGCAGAGTAGTTGAGAACATCACATTGTATATATATATATTTAAATAAAACGGTGAATTCTAATATATTAGAAAAAAGAAAGAGTGTACAGTGACTGGAGATGACGCCAGTTGTCCCGCCTTAGCAGGAAACCAGGACAGCTGGGTCTCCTATGCTAGGTGTGTAGCAGTTAACCTTAGATACATTTGCACACCCTGCCCGAGGGAAACCAGGGCGGCAGTGCAACTGAGTTTCAAAAAAGGAGATCATGTCTAAAGGAAACTGAACAAGCAACCTAAACCAAAATAGCATAAAAACTTCTAACCAGAGCCCCTAAACTGAAACAGCATAAATACATCTAACCAGGGGCCCTGTGGAACTATTTTCTCGAGCTCGCTCGCTTGTAACCCGTCCAACGCCATCCTGCTGGAATCGAGTACGCCTGGGCGCACATTGGGCATTGCTTCTTCGGAGCGTTCTTCGAGAGGGTTGCAAAGAGCATGTCTATCCTTTGGTCCATGATGGCTAGAAGGAAGGCTAAGTTGTCCAGCATGCTCCAGAGCTCAAAAATAAGTGGTAAGTACCAGAGTTCCGAGAAGGTGGGCTGATCCAATCCTCCACGGTTGCTAGAAGTCCGCGTGCCCGAGTTCTTCGCTGTGCCTACGCTGGGGTGTCCCGTTGGTCGAGGCGGTGTCCTCTTTTCCTCTGTTGTCCCTGTGGTGTCGCTAGGCATGGCTTCCTCCTCCACGATGCAAGGTGGGAAGAGTTCCTCCTCACTGGCTACACTGTGTCTCCCCAGGTGGGCTGCGGGCGGTGGTTTTTGTTCTTCTGGTTGTGCAATGGGAGGGTGGCTCTGCATGGCTTCCTCCAGGCTAATTTCTTCTACAATTTCCATGGGAGGAGACCAGGTACTTCGCTTCCGACGGATTGACACCAGTGCTAGAGCTCTCTAAAAATTCCGAATGCGTTTGCGCCGGGATTCATCCCTATACCAGGCTGCTCCTCTGCGCGACTTGCCTCTGAGTCTGGGCATGGTGGAGGCCTCTAGAGGAATGCGAATGGGTGGAGGTCGGAATTTCCACTTGGCCTCTCCCTTCACTATATTTGACAGAGGCCGGGAATACCACTCGGACAAAATGAGCGCGGCGAAGGGAGAATGCATCTCTGCCCTGTCCCAAGTCACCATAAAACCGCATACTGCGAAGCTTGCTATCGCCATTAACGCTGCGTTAATTGTGCTCTTTCTGTAGGTACCTCTCCCTCGTGCGAGAGGGCTCATCACGTAAGGGTGGCGGATGCCAGCCATGAATCAATTGATAGACGGAGGGATCGCTCCGGTTGATGCCATAAATGGGCGTCCCGACATCCTCCCACGTGGCCTCTGATGAACGCGTGGCACCCCATCCGGGGAACATCACATTGTATATTGCATATAACGTAAGCTAAAGATTGCATAATACTTTCAGGTATGTTTCTTCTCCAAAATGATTGTTTGCTTCTATCTAGTATAAAAAATACTTGGCTGGTTCAATATTTGTTTTCTTTGAGAGTTATTAGGTTATAATTTAATCTATATCATGAATGTTCTCAATAATGTGATCTTATTTGGGCTCGCAAAATTTTACAACACTTTCATTTGGTTTTGTTTATTTATATCTAGTGTGTAGATTTTCATAATTTATTATATTGTTGCACATAGTGCAAAATAAATTCCATTTCTCGTTGATAACTTCGATAGGTCTATCAATAGAGGATAATTCATTGGTTTGTGTTAATGCCGGAAATTACTTAAGTTTTTTTCGTTATGATATTGTTGATATGATCCATACTTAATCATTAAAAGAATCAATATTGGCACCAGGGTTTCTTAATTTCAAATCTTCGTTTAACCTGTCATATTCGAGATATTTAAGCATAGTTTATTTTTAATTTTTGGGAGTGTGTTTCTATCATACCTCAGCCTTGTTCACTTCTGGTCCATCAACACAAATTACAAAAGGGGAGAATTGTATGATTTTGTAGGGTTTGAAGGTACATAAGAATCTCCATCAGTCATTTAACACATGCTCTAGATTTCACCATATGTCCAAAAATCAATCTTAATTCTCTTGAAACGATATAAATATATGATGGGTTGTTACTGGTCTCTGTGAATATTTATGGATTATTACTTGATTTTTCTTGTCCCAAAACCACTTTCATGATTGAAGGTATACCACTGTTACCTTAACATCCAATTTTCTATTTCAAGTAAAGTAAGATCGATCTATGACTATTTTTGCAATAAATTTTTCCATAAGTTCTATTACCATATATCTGTAGGGACACTTGAAGTAATATAAATCACTTTTGGTTTGACTTCATGCTCCTAAACTAGTAACAACCCATTATTTCATAATCGCTCGTAAAATAATTGAACAAATTAAAGTGGTTATAGAAATGAATGTTTTCTTTTAGAGTTATTAGGTTATAATTTAACTTATATCATGAATGTTTTTAATAATATTATATTATTTGGACTAGCGAATTTTTCCCTATCTTTCATTTGGTTTTTTTATTATTTATATCTAGTATGTAGATTTTCATAATTTATTATATTGTTGCAGATAGCGAAAAATAAATTTCATTTCTAGATGATAACTTCGATAGGTCTGCCAATAGAGGATAATTCATTTCTCTGTGTTCATGGAGGAATTTACTTTTGTTTTTTTCGTTATGATAATATTGATCTAAGCTATACTTAATCATTCAAAGAATCAATATTTTCACCATAGTTTCTCAATTTCGAATCTTCATTTAACCTGTCATATTCGAGACAGTTAAACATAGATTATTTTTATTCTTTTGGGAGCATCTTGCTATCATACCTCAACCTTGTTCACACCTGGTGCATCAACGCGAATTAGAAAAGGAGAGAATTGTATGATTTTGTAGGGTTTGAAGATACATCAGAAATTCCATCAATCATTTGATACATGCTCTAGATCTCGCCATATGTCCAAAAATCAATATTAATTCTCTTGAAAGGATTTAAATTTATGATGGGTTGTTTCTAGTCTCTGTAAATATTTTTGGCTTATTACTTGATTTTTCTTGTCTAGAAATCACCTTCATAATTGAATTATACCAATGTTACCTCAACATCCAATTTTCTATTGAGTAAAGTAAGCTTGATCTATGATTATCTCTGCAATAAATTTTTTGATAATTTCTATTACGAAATATCTATAGGGACACTTGAAGTAATGTAAATGTCTTTTGGTTTTACTCCATGGTCCTAAACTAGTCACAACCCATTATTGCATGTTGCATGGTAACAAAATTGCAGAAATTAAAGTGGTTACATAAATTAATGTTTTATTCAATAGTTATTAGGTTATAATTTAATTTATATCATCAATGTTGTCAATAATATGATATTATTT
The DNA here is from genome assembly GCA_010110895.2 of Picea sitchensis. Classification (NCBI taxonomy): domain Eukaryota; kingdom Viridiplantae; phylum Streptophyta; class Pinopsida; order Pinales; family Pinaceae; genus Picea; species Picea sitchensis. The sequence continues at coordinate 154,033 of SNQJ01S0000040.1, forward strand.
GGTCTAGAAATTTTTTTCCGAGATTTCGTTTAGTTTAGTTTATTTATATCTAGTATGTAGATTTTCATAATTTATTATATTGTTGTAGATAGTGCAAAATAAAATTCATGTCTAGTTCATAACCTCGATAGGTTTGTCAATAGAGGATAATTTACTTGTTTTTGTTCATGGTGGTATTTACTTCAGTTTGTTTCGTTATGATATTGTTGATCTTGGCCATACTTAATCATTTAAAGAATCAATATTGACACCGGAGTTTCTCAATTTTGAATCTTCGTTTAACCTGTCATATTTGAGAGATTTAAACATAGTTTATTTTAAATTTTGGTATGTTTGTTGCTATCATACCTCATCCTTCTTCACAAATGGTGCATCAACATGAATTACAAATGGGGAGAATTGTATTATTTTGTAGGGTTTGAAGGTACATCAAAAATCCCATCAGTCATTCAACACATGCTCTAGATTTCACCATATGTCCAAAAATCAATCTTAATTCTCTTGAAATGATATAAATTTATGATGGGTTTTTGTTGGTTTCTGTGAATTTTTTTGGCTCATTACTTGATTTTTCTTGTCCCAAAATCACCTTCATAATTGAATTATACCACTATTACCTCAACATCCAATTTTCTATTGAGTAAAGTAAGCTCGATCTATGACTATCTCCACAATAATTTTTTCCATAAGTTCTATTACCAAATATTTGTAGGGACACTTGAGGTAATCTAAATAAATTTTGGTTTGACTTCATGCTCCTAAACTAGTCACAACCCATTATTTCATGTTGCCTCGTAAAATAATTGCAGAAATTAAAGTGGTTATAGAAATGAATGTTTTATTTTAGAGTTATTAGTTTATAATTTAATCTATATGATGAATGTTTTCAATAATATTACATTATTTGGATTAGCGAAATCTGTCGGATCTTTCATTTGTTATTTTTTATTTATATCTAGTATGTAGACTTTCATAATTTATTATATTCTTGTAGACAGTGAAAAATAAATTTCATTTATGTATGATAACTTCGATAGGTCCGTGAATAGAGGATAATTCATTTGTTTATGTTCATGCAAGAATTTGCTTTAGTTTTTTTCGTTATGATACTGTTGATCTGAGCCATACTTAATCATTCAAAGAATCAATATTTGCACCAGAGTTTCTCAATTTCGAATCTTCATTTAACCTGTCATATTTGAGACAATTAATCATAGATTATTTTTATTTTTGGGGAGCATCTTTTTATCATACCTCATCCTTGTTCATGCCTGATTCATCAACGTGAATTAGAAAAGGGGAGAATTGTATGATTTTGTAGGATTTGAAGGTACATCAAAAATTCCTTCAATCATTTGACACATGCTCTAGATCTCACCATATCTCCAAAAATCAATCTTAATTACCTTGAAATGATTTAAATTTATGATGGGTTGTTGCTAGTCTTTGTGAAGAGTTTTGTCTTATTACTTGATTTTTCTTGTTCCAAAATCACCTTCATAATTGAATCATACCACTGTTACCTCAACATCCAATTTTCTATTGAGTAAAGTAAGCTCGATCTATGACTATCTCTACAATAACTTTTTCCCTAAGTTGTATTTCCTAATATCTGTAGGGACACTTGAGGTAATCTAAATCACTTTTGGTTTGACTTCATGCTCCTAAACTAGTCACAACCCATTATTTCATGTTGCCTGGTAAAATAATTGCAAAAATTAAAGTGGTTACATAAATTAATGTTTTCTTTGAGAGTTATTAGGTTATAATTTAATCTATATCATGAATGTTGTTAATAATATGATATTAATTGGACTAGCAAAATTTTTCCGAGCTTTCGTTTAGTTTTTTTTATTTATATCTAGTATGCAAATTTTCATAATTTATTATATTGTTGCAGATAGTGCAAAATAAATTTCATTTATGGTTGATAACTTCGAAAGGTCTGTCAATAGAGGATAATTCATTTGTTTTTGTTCATGGAGGAATTTACTTCACTTTGTTTCATTATGATATTGTTGATCTAAGCCATACATAATCATTCAAACAATCAATATTGACACCAAAGTTTCTCAATTTCGAATCTCCGTTTAACATGTCATATTCGAGATATTTAAACCTATTTTATTTTTATTTTTGGGGAGCGTATTGCTATCATACCTCATCCTTGTTCACACTTGGTGCATCAAAACGAATTACAAAAGGGGAGAATTGTATGATTTTACAGTGTTTGAAGGTACATCATAAATTCCATTAGTCATTGGACACATGCTCTACATCTCACCATATGTCCAAAAAACAATCTTGATTCTCTTGAAACAATTTAAATTTATGATGGGTTGTTGTTGGTCTGTGTGAATATTGATGGCTTATTACATTATTTGTATTGTCCCGAAATCAACTTCATAATTGAATTATACCATTGTTACCTCAACATCCAATTTTCTATTGAGTAAAGTAAGATCAATCTATGATTATCTCTGCAATAAATTTTTCCATAAATTCTATTACCAAATATCTATAGGGACACTTGAAGCAATCTAAATCACTTTTGGTTTGACTTCATACTCCTAAACTAGTCACAACCCATTATTTCATGCTTCCTAGTAAAATAATTACAGAAATTAAAGTGGTTAAAAAATATTTGTTTGAAATGATTGATTCACCGTCTAATCTACACACTTCTCCCCAAAAATCAACATCCATGTGGGATTTGGTGGCCACACTGAGAAATACAAGTTGAGATATTATTTTTCATTTACCAGTTTCAATCCATATGTTAAATATTAGTTTGAGATTTCTTTATTAATTGCATCTGATACTTCTTTATTGATTATATGCAGGATGGGTCATTTGTGGATAACAATTGGTATCTATTCAGGTTTGTCAAGAAATATTTTGCAAATTTTATCTCCATTCTGGTGTCCATATTTGCTAGTGTCAGATTTATGGGTATTCATCCCTGATTAGACATCATGATGTTTATTGAAATCCACATTTCAAAGGTAAAACTTGTATTCAAATAAATTGATTCCATCCCCGTTAGGCTTCATCACTAGAAGTTTTCTAGATGGAATTCATTGAACGACCAAGCGAAAGGCCATGGTAATATAATACGTTCTCTGAGGGAATGACAAAGACTATTATATCGACATGATGTTTGAATGGTTCTGAATTTTATGACGTCACATTTATACAAACACTTAAAATACATACGAGTCCCGAACTATCTACTTTCCAGCTATTTCCCTTGCTTGAAATTACAAATGTCCATTATTCAATTTCGGTTTATGAATGATTAAATTTAATCAAGTTAAATTTCATTATAGTAACCATGCTTTATGAAAAATATACCGCATGATAAAAACTCATGATTATTTTATGATGATGATGATGATGATTAACGTCTACTAAGACCAAATTGGTCTATCAGACCTTAAAAGGGTAAGTGATTACTTGCGATTATTTATAATTTTGTTTCTGTGTTCGAAAATCATTAAGATAAGTTTTCCAATATCACCATAGTTTTGTTGAGTTAATAGGTTAGGAAGGTTGGTAGTGTGTCAAATATTTTGAAAATGAGATCTAATCTCGGTATAGACTGGACAATCTAAGAGAATGTTTTTTTCATTTTCAACCTTCTTAGTGTCACAAAGGTGCCACACTCTTTCATCCCATGGAATTTTAGGAATTGACCAATTCCATTGTTCATCTTTGCTAGTATATGCTTTGGGTATTCATCCCCATAATTAGACCATGGGATGTTTATTGAAATCCATATTGCAAAATTAAAACTAGTATTCAAAGAAATTGATACCTTCCCTGTGAGGCTTCATCACTATAAGATGTCTAGATGGCGTTCATCGAACGACCAGGCAGAAGGCCATGGTAATCTAATACTTGCTTGGAAGGAATGACATGGAATATTATATTGACATGATTTTTGAATGGTTCTGAATTTTATGACATCGCATTTATACAAACACATAAAATGCATATGAGGTAGGTACTAGATGATTTACAACTATTTCCCTTGTTTGAAATTACAATTGTCAATTATTCAATGTGGTTTCATGAATGATTAAATTTGATAAAGTTAAATCTCATTATAGTAACCATGCTTTATGAAAAAAACACCGCATGATAAAAACTAAGGATTATTTTATGATGATGATGATTAATGTCCACTAAGACCAAATTGGTCTATCATACCTTAAGAGGGTAAGTCATTACTTGTGATTCTTTGGAATTTTGTTTCTATGCTAGAAAAAAATTAAGAGAATCTCTCCAAGATCACCATAGTTTTTTTGAGCTAAGAGGTTAGGAAGGTTGGTAGTGTGTCAAATATTTTGAAAATGAGATGAAAATGAGATCTAATCTGGGTATAGGCTTGAAAATATAAGAGAAAGTGATTTTCATCTTCAACATTATTAGTGTCACAAAGGTGACACATTCTTTCATCCCATGGCATTTTAGGAATTGACCAACGCCTAGTTTCACTATGGAGCTCTTGAGAATCTGTTCTTATTTTCACAATGCTTATTTTTTTTCCTTTACACTTGTCAAAATAGATAGATAATTTTGATCTTTTATTTCAAGGTTGATTACATCCTTATAATACCTTAATTTTATTTTTTCCTCTAACTCTTTATTACACCACATGTTCTCCTTATATTTTGATTAAAATAAAAATATTTGTTTATTTTAAAAAATATCATGAAAAAAACATTTGGTTTTGTCTAATTAAAAGTTGGGGTTAAGTGATAATTTAAAAGTGAAAAATTTTTAGTTCATTGTTAAACTCATTATATTGTTACATAACTAAAATTTATTTGTAAAATTTGTAAATATCATGTAATTGTTCTATATGTAATATTTTTTTGGAATGTATACATACCTTACCAAACTAAAAAATTAGTAAAAACATTAAGGCGATGATGGATGGCTGCATAAGTAAAAGTTAGGAAATCATATTTTGACATAATTATATAATAATATTGAAAAATGAAATCATCAACTATTTTCTAAAATTACTATACTAATTATTTTAGTATATAATATTGGTAGTAGATACAAAAATTAATTAATTATTTTACTATAATATATTGGTAGTAGATAAAAAAATTTATTTTTTCTTACAAAGTAAATTATAAAATAATATATTTATTTAAAAACAATTTTTTTTTTTAATTATGATATAACTCCTATATTTATTTGAGATGGAAATCTGATATTTGAATAGAATTCTAAACAAAAAAATTAATTTTGGTGTTGAGAAACTTAGTTAAATGTCTTGATTTTTATTTTCTTTTTTCTATGATAAATGTCCATTATACAGTATTTTTTCATCAACTATTAAATTAAATTTTAGAAACTTAAATTTCATTATAGTAGCCACACTTGAAAACTGAAAAAATAATTAATGATAAAAGCTAATCACTATTTTATACTCATGATTAAAATATATATGTTTTTTGTGATTTAAAAAATTACACTAATTTTTTTTTTTTTGTTTTGTCTAATTAAGAGTTGGGATTAAGTAATAATTTAGAAGTGGAAGATTTTGTTATATTCTCCTCATAATTGAAATTGATTTTAAGTAAAATTCATAAATATCATTTAATTTATAAATAGAAGTTGGGAGAGTAGTACACATTGGTAATGACAACACTATAAGTGTTCTTCACACACCATAGATGTCACAAGATGCTATAAGTATGCTTCACACCCTATAGATGTCACAAGAAATCATTTTGTTGTCACTGGGTGAAATGATGGTATCTAATGAGAAGTTAGTGACAATGGAAATATGGAAAAACATCAACATGTTTACTTGGAGGGATGGATGAAAAGAAAGAAAAAGCGAAAGTAGAGAGAGGAGAAAGAAAAATAAAAATTGTTGAGAAAAATGGTGAGAGTAATACATAGGATTGTCTCTATGATGGTATAGACTAGGGTTTTGATCTATTGTAGAACTCCTTCCCATTCTGCTAGCTTTTAGGCTACTAGATCTAGGATTTCTTATAGTCTCCTCTTACCAAAAAAGATGTTTGAATCAGTAAAAGAACGAGGATTTTGCAACCCTTGATTCAAAGGACCTAAAAAAAAGATGTTTGGACTAACAAAAGAGCTAGGATTTTGCAACCCTGGATTCCAATGATTTTGGGGTTAAAAATTATCCATCTCAATGGGAATACTGAATTTAGCAAAATCTTGTTGCCAACAGAAAATAGTGTTGTTGCCTATGGTCCTCTCGAATTTATCTCCTTATTTTATTGTTGCCTTTGCCACCTTGCGATTGTGTCCATGGCTTGTAATTATTTTCCGTAAGATCGGAATGACGAAAATATAATATGTGCTTAACTTCATTTAGAGAAAAGACAAACGCCATCGTCCTCGATTCCATCCATTATTTTCATTTGGCCTTACGAATTCGGTGCGAAAATGATACGTGGATTGTATGGTGATACGAATTCCGGTGTCGTGGTAATCCCTTTACTTCCTGATACCCACCCCACCCATCAATCCACTTCTCAGTCCACACATTAATCTCCTGACCGATGTCCTCGACTCAACCGTTCTTGGCACTAATCCATTTCGTTCCTGAATACCCACCCCACCCATCAAACAAAACAAAACCCACGATCTGTCTATACTCAACTCCTTCCACTTGGGCGGCGGAGAAGACAAACACGTGACATCCATTGCCATTTAATTGGCCAACTTCCCCTCCTCAGTCCACGCATTCATCTCTGATTCAACCGTTCTTGGCACTGCTCAGTCTACGCATTCATCTCTGACTCAATCGTTCTTGGTACTACTCAAACGATATCATCTCATTTGCCTACAAATATTCTTGGCCACCATTGTTCCTCTGCAACTGATTTCAAGAAGGTTTGGAGTTGGATTGATTTTTAATATTCTATACTTCATTCTTCTTTGGCGCATATATTTTCAATAATCATGGCAGCTGCTGCGGCAAACAACAGATCCTTCGCTTTGATTTTATCTTTCTTGTTTGTCATTGTGTTTATGACAGCTTATTCTACGGCCCGGCCGGTAGTTAGGAAGGAATATCAGTGCGAGGAGATATACATCGTCGGGGAAGGAGAAACTCTGCAGACAATCAGCGAGAAATGTAGCGCCCCCTTCATTCTGTTCGACAACCCCCACATCCAAGACACAGACGATATCTACGAAGGTGTGCCTCTCAAAATAACTTATCAGAGGTAGAGATAACAGAAAATATCTAGGAAGGTGTGCCTCTCAAAATAACTTATCAGATGTAGATATAACAGAAGAGGAAGATACTCAGCTGTAACAAAGAATCATTGAGTGGGAAGTTACAGAGAATCAAAGCTTTTACAGAACGAAATACTTGTGTAAAGGGCATTATGTATATCAATCGGTCCTCCATCTTGTGTAATTTTTCTATCACAGTGGTAAATGTGCTTCCCATTCAGCCATGTTCAATCCGTAATATAAAGTGATTTCGCTTCTGGTTCAATCCTTGATACAAATATATTCAATCCCTAATAAAAATGAATGTATATAGGCGTCGAAAACAAGATTTTTGGACTTTGTTCATTCGCTACGATTAGGTTACTTAGGATGTTGTTCCGTCGATCTTCATTACCCTTTAAAAGGTAATGTACCGACATTATAACTAGACCTGCATTTTTGTCATAGTTGGTTAATATTTTACACATACAATGCTTATAATTAATCCAAGTGAAAATATAAAGATATACCAAGTGTAATACAGATTAAAGTCATGAATTGTATTTTTACCACTAATTTTGTAGAGTATTGTTAAGTTTTAGTAAAGATTTGGGGTGAGTGCAAGAAGCATTCATGTTCTTGATGTTAGCATAGCACCAAATTTAGACAAGAGCTTGCCACCTTATCCAACTCAAGCTAGATAAGCTTGATTTCTCTTCTTTTCCTTTTTTTCTCACTTTAGTAATTTTTTACTTTTTACTTTGAAAATGTTAGAAATATTTTTCTAAGGTCTTCATCCTTCAATGGAAATAATTGTATCCAATATTTTTTTACTTTTTACTTTGCAAATGTTAGAAATATTTTGCTAGGGTCTTCATCCTTCAATGAAAATAATTGTATCCAGTTTCATCATCCTTCTTGATGGTATACACATTTTTTCTTCGATCATCTATTCATTTTTCCTTCTATCATGTATTCTTCATCCATCAAATTGTCATAGCGTTCACAATAGAAAATGAAAATCTATTATAAATATAAAATAATGCATGCATGTGCACTTGATTATTTTATTGTTTTTTTTTTAATTTCTTAAAATATGTATTTGCATTTTTTTTTAATTTCCTATTAAATTTAAAAAAAATATATCACCTAATTTATGTCATTCCTTATTAAATTGTAGCATATATTATTGACTTCGAAGTTGGAGACATTGAAAATCCCACACAAACACCAAAAAAACCCACCTGAACCACCAAACATGAACACACAAATTGATGAGGGGTTGAACATTTTGAGATCTCTTGTCCATAAATTAAGGGGTACAAGAGAGCCTAGCCAAATTTCTTTGGCCACATCATTTGACATCATTGAATTGTCCATTGCAAGTGCTTAAAGGCAATTAGCTATGGTGATCGCTTGGTGACACGAGTGGATTATGAGCGAGATCCCAAGGGAAAAGAGAAACTGGAAAAGAAGTTGGAGGAGAACACGTAACCAAAAAGGTGATCCTAGGTGGTGAAGAAGAGAAAGGAGAGATTGAGATTGATCATTGGGAAGGTAGTCTCATAAACAAGATCAATCATTATCAAAGATTGGCTTTGGTGGGGAAATTTTACACGTGATTTATTTCTTAAGTCTCCTTGAGGCACTAAGTGGAAAATAAATCAATTATGGAGGTGGGATATGTTCTCATTTTTTTAATTTTATCCAAAAACTAGATAAAAAAAATTCATTGGTGGAGGACAAAGAGGTAATCAAGGTTCATCATGTTGGGTCCTGGAACCCACAGAGATTAATTTGCAACACAGAACGAAAGAAACATGAGACACCAGATTCAATCACACATAGGAGACACAATTTTATGTGGTAAAATCCCCAGGGTGAGGGAAACATCCACACGAAAATGGAAGAATCAATCTATTATCAAGAACCAGGAGATACAACCACAGATTGGTAACCGGGCAGCCCAAGAGAGGGATTGAAGCCCCTTCTCAATATCTTTCTCTCAGACAGACATATTTAAACAACTTCTCCCACAATTACAATGAAACTAATTCATTAATCGCTCCAACCTATTTTAGCAATTTTGTTTCAACAAGCCTAAACAATAGGCAACAATTAAACAACCTTACCCTAAATTGGTTGTCACAGTTTCAACAATATCCACCTTGAAAATCAATTTACCTGATACCATGTCATCGTCCATTCATCACCTTCTTGAAAGCTAAAGATAGGTGATATTAGTTCTTTCAAAACCGAATCACCCATTTCACTATTCCACCTGGATTTATCATGTGAACACTGAAAACTCCCTACAAGTGAAATATCTGATCTTCTCATCACAAACATATACTTACTTCTAGCATACTATTCATGAGACATACCTTCCTTCTTCCTTATAGCCACGACATCGTCTTGAAGAAAGATTACAATGAAAATTAAACAGACATTTACCAATCTCACAAGGCTCATATTGAATCTCATCAATATCCTTCTCTTATCATGTTCCTTGTCTCTATGTATATCTATGCTCAAGATTTGTTTTGCATCTCACAAATCCTTCATTTCAAACGTCTTGTCCAATTGAGCCAACCCATTGATCTTAACTATGTGTGTTCTTGCTATAAGCATATTGTCAACCACTTAAACAACAATATAGTGAATACCACAGTTATTCCCATTTCTTAAAAGATCTCGGTTCACCATGAAGGAATCAACATCTTCTACAATTTCCTATGTGCGCTTTTGAGGCCATACAATGAATTATGGAGCTTGGAAACAAATCTTCTGTTGAGATCTTGAGCACCTTCAGTTCGAAGGTGCTCCACCTTGAACATTGTGTTCGAGACCTTATCCATAAAAAGATGAATCCATCCAAGTCAGCTTGACACAAGCTCACCTCTAGGAACCTTTCTATGGATTCTATGTGCTCCACTTTGACAAGAACATTTCCTTGAACAAATTCATCCACACCGGCCAAGCAAGTTTTCACCACTCACCTTCAGACCGATTTTTCATGGAGTTACAACCATCCTTTAAGCATGCTTCACTACATGCAATATCATGGACACCAAAACACGAGAAACAAACATGAACCCGAAAAACCCACCCCCTATCACCTAAATCTATGTCTAGACTTTACTGGTCAGATACTAGGGGTACACATGCCTAAATGAGGTCTTACAACCATATGCCCAATTACATGAAAATTTTAATTTACAACTCCAAAGAAAAATAAATGTTCACACGGTAATTTTTACCATTACCGTCAGAATGATTGTTTTTAGTTACCGACCACTTCTCTTGTGCATTACTTGACCAAAATGCTACCATAGGAATGTTCGCCACGACCTTCACCGAGCTTGATATTTTCCATCAGGGCCTCCAACGCTAGGAGTGCTGACCCCAAAATAATCGACACATCGTCCCTTTGAAAATCATAAGAACTCAAAAGCTCCCTTACCTCAAGCTTAACTAACTGAAGGAACTCATCATCATCAAACTGATCCTGCTTGTTTAAGAACACCACCACATTGGGAACACCAAAATGCTTGGCCTACATGATGCACTCCTCCATCTATGGCATAAGACCCTTCGTCTGTGGCAGAAGATCATCTACTCCTGACACAATGAGGATTGCCTTTTTTGCATAGTCCTCCATGAACCGCATCCTCTTGCGCACACTCCTTTTCCAGCAGGGAATCTATTCTTCTCAGGATCCCAGCAAAAAGGCAACAATGTATATCCTTGTATGAAAAAAAACAAATTTACAATTTTAGCTACACCAATACTTAGATTGGGCGATCACTCTGAGTCACTCACACCCTCTTCAACAATAAGAACCAGTGCAAAATAAGAGCTAGATATCGGAACTCCAGCTTCTCAGCAATCCTCATCCTCATCATCATCTTGATCTTCTTCATCCTCATCAACGCCATCAGTGCTTTTTCTAGGATCTTCATCTTCTTCATCATCGTCTTCAACTTCCCCATCCTTGTACTCTTCATCAAATTCACTGTTGAAGCGCTTTAGGGGATTTGGCCACATATCTTCCTTGATTATTTCACCCACCTCATCATGTATTCAATCTGAAGTATCCTTCTGGGTTTCACTAAACCAAGTGAAGAAAATTTCTTCTTGATAATATCGCTTGTTTCCTTCCTTCTCAGACTAATCCCATTGGTCACATCCATCCCATCTTTCCACTTTAGAGTAGTGCCAATTATTTTTGTGCTTCCATCATCACATAACGAAAACACTTTAACCAACTTTGTCTCATCAAAGTAAGGATTAGGAAGAAATATAAATGTAATGGAATACCTCGACTTGACATCTTTGAACTCTTCAACATCAAGTGATTGCAAATACTTAAAAACCTTCTTATCTTCTTCAGTCAAGAGGTCGGACAATGCAGGGTGGCTTAAAAATGCAGTAAGCCAAAAATCAGGAATTGTTTGAATGATTTCATTATGTTTCATATAGTCTGGATGTCGTATCTCATTATATTTTTTCTCCACCTCCAGTACTTTGTTAGTAGATTCTTCATTGACTCTCTCAAGCTCGTCCTAGATTTATTGCATCTTTTCAATGGAGAAAATGAGTTCCCCGTCTATTTTATCTTCCTCCTCTCCCTTTGATCTCTTAAAAAATATACATAAGACAAAAATACCTGACGACTCTCTTCCTCTCATCCATATGGCTCCATCTTCAACAGTATTGATGACTCCTCCTTTACAACGGCATTCTTTGTTCATCAATTCTTGGACAAAACCTCAGTTTGCTTCACGGAGCTCCAACTTATTTCTCTGATACCACTTGTTGGGTCCTGGAACCCAAAAAGATCAATTTGTAGCAGAGAACCAAAGAAACATGACACACCATGAGACACTAGATTCAATCACACAGAGGAGACAGAGGTTTACATGGTAAAACCCTCAAGGTGAGGGAAACATCCATGGGACAATGGAAAAATCAATCTATTATCAAGAACCAGGAGATTACAATGACATATTGGTAACCGAGCAGCCTAGGAGAGGGCTTGAAGCCCATTCTCAATATCTGTCTCTCAGACACACATATTTAAACAACTTATCCCACGGTTACAATGAAACTCATTCATTAATTTCTCCAACCTAATTTAGCAATTTTATTTCAACAAGCCTAAACAATTGGCAACTGTTGAACAACCTTATCCTAAATTAGTTGTCACAGTTTCAACACATCATTGGTTTTGGACCAACTCTCACATATCACTAAAAAAATAGGAACTATTCTTTGGCCGAAACAAGAGGCAGAGACTGATCAAGCTATGTGGTTTAATATTTCGAGGGTTTCCATTTAAACTTTGGAAGGAACAAAAATTGATGGACAAATGAAACACTCTAGGAAGGTTTCATTATCTTTGTGAAAACCATTGCTCCAAATCAATATAATAGTACTAACCAAATCAATAGAATAGTAGTAAAATTGTGTTTTGAAATGAACATAATAAGGGAGTTACCATATTCTCAAGAAATAATATAGGGAATATGGAATGTTATTCAATATCTATATTACTGAAATGTTCCCTTTTGATGCCACAAATGCTATCAATCATAATAAATACATTGTCCCTCATATAATGGAAGAAGGATTATCCTCAAAGGGTAACAAGATCCAAGGTCATGCCTCATTGGCCCATAATGGCTAGAGGAATTTTTGTTGGGTTGAATGGTAATAAGTCAAATAATGAGAAGGAGGAAGTTTTGTTGGGTTGAGTGGTAATAAGTCAAATAATGAGAAGAAGGAGGTTTTGTTGGGTTGAATGGTAATAAGAAAAATAATGAGAAGGGATCAAAAGAGACACGCCAGTTCTCTCCGTAGGTTTAGACTAGAAATGTGGCTTCTTTGGGCTTTACAAATCAACTTAACAACAATATGTCAAAGATTGAGGAGCGTCTATATGATTATTGGGGGCCTCTTCTTCTCCTAGAACATTGATTCTAATATGGAACATATTAGACCATGCAAATCCTTAGGAGAGGTGAAAAATATCACTCTGATTATTGGGAAAGTGAAATCAATCCACGTTAACAAGTCATACTCAAAGGACCCCTAGTTCTCATTTTTACGGAATGAGCCTTTATTGATCTGAAGGAGTGTGAGTTAAAAAGAGAAAGGAACATACCCTAACTAGTTGAAATTGGGGTATGTGGGAAGGGATTGATTTCAATAAGGTAGAAGATATTAGAAATAAGATACAAAATGGTCCAAATGAAAGGAAGAAAGTGACAAGTTATCAAATAAGTTTGTATAAACAATCAATGGTCCAAATGAAAAGAAGAAAGTGACAAGGTATCAATTAAGTTCCTATAAACAATCCATGCTCCAAATTAAAAGAAGAAAGTGACAAGGTATCAATTAAGTTCCTATAAACAATGAATTGATGATACACATGATGGAGAGGTGAGGTATGTGGGAAGGGATTGATTTCAATAATGTCAAATATATTAGCAATAAGATACAAAATGGTCCAAATGAAAAGAAGAAAGTGACAAGGTATTAATTAAGTTCCGATAAACAATGAATTGATGATATACATGATGGAGAGTTGGAAGGGTCCATCCACATGGATGGTGATGACAATGAGAGAGGCCCCTTACAAGGAAGAAAGTCCTATATAGACTTGGCAATGGAAAAAGTTAAACAAGAAGTAAATGTAGGAAAATAAATAACTATTCCAGGGACCTTTAGAGCTATTAAGTCCTCCAAAAAAAGGTTAAAAATTATTATGATATCTATAAGTATTGAAGGATTTGGTACAATGGACAAAAATAATCCAATTCATAGATTAATTAATACTCATAGCGTAGATATTATTTTTTTGCATGAAATAAGTTAGTAGTGTATTTATTGATACTCTAAGTACATGCTCAAAGGTTGGGATTTTGTGGCTCTTGATGCAAGGGATGGTCAGATGCCTGGTAATGAGTTGGAATAAGAAATGTAGGATGCTCAACTCACATATTCTCTACTCGGGAATAAAGGTAGAAGTGAAGTCATTGGATTCAGGGAAGATTATTACTCTCTTTAATATGTATAAACCATATGGAAATTGTGGGAGCAATTGTTCAAAATGGACATAATAAAGAAGGGGAATGTCATAATGGACATAATAAAGAAGGGGAATGTCATTGTACATGGAAATGTAAACTTTAGAATAACTATGAACCATATGGAAATTGCAGAGAATTATAGGAGACATTGTTCGAAATGGACATCATAAAGAAGGAGAATGTCATTGTAGGTGGAGATGTAAACTTTAGAATGAAGAGAGGAGAAGTGTGAGGTAATTATAGAATGTTGAACTCATTATTTTATTTTTTTATCCATAAAATTTTAAAGAAGCAAATCCATGTAATTTGGAACCAATGAAGTTGACTCACATACTGAGAAATAGTTTCTTAGGAAAAAATATAAATTCAAACAAGATCGATATGTCCTTTACTTTAAATGATATCATGACAAAGCATATTAAGGTTAGATATTCAATTTTCATGGGTGGATCTTGTATCACTCTCCAATATTTCTTCAAAGAGAGAATGGTGATCTAAAACCTCCAAACCCTTTCATGTTTAATCATTATCGGCTATAGGATGAGGCATATAAGGAGTTTGTTATTAATTAATGGGTGCATTAATTAGTGATTTTGAAGATTCAGCCATGTTTGAATTCAATTAATCCTTAAAAAAATACAAATAAATTATTAATGAAAAGAACTTAATAAGGTGGTTTTGAATTCAATTAATCCTTAAAAAAATACAAATAAATTATTAATGAAAAGAACTTAATAAGGTGGTTACTAGACTCTTCAAAAATAACATACAAAAGATGGAATGTTATATAATATGTAGATGATTAGAATGTCCATTTTATTTATGCCACTAGTGTTATTAATAAGCTGAATAATAAGTAAAGGCAAGAAATAAGAATGGAAAAGTTGAATAAATAGTAAAGGCAAGAAATAGGAATGGAAAAGTTGAATAATTAGTAAAGGCAAGAAAAATATGCACTATTATAGGGACCTTTAGAGATGGGGTTTCTCCAAAAACGTCAAAAAATGATTATGTTATCTATGAATATTGAAGGACTCGGTGAAACCCACAAAAGGAATGTAATTCATAGAATAATCAATACTCATAATATAGATATTATTTTGTTATGTATGACACCTTTAAAATAGCATAATAGACAAAAGTACACACAATGTACACCAAATGTGAGCATGGAGAAGAACTCCAGAAGAGATAATAAAGAGATGTGTTACACAATAAATCTTTATCTAATATGAGAACCTCATCCAAATATTCCAATATATTCTTTTTTCTAAATTGCATAACTCCCTGTATAATGACTACATGACCTATATATATACATATTACATTTACATATTACATGACATATATATATACATATTACATATACATTTAATCACATATATTGCCACTTTGGGGTCATATCATATACATTTAACCCCATATATGCCTCCCTTTGGGTCGTATATATTACCTTACTTTAAAATTCTTTGTCGTAAAAGTTTTGCAATTAAGGGAATACATGTGATGAAACCAAGTAATAGGATTTATTTATATCCATGCTTTCTTGTTTCCATTGATGGTGACCCATCCATACAAATTCAATTCATTTTAGTGTTAATCATTGATAGTTGGTTGTTGCATAATTTTCTTTCCTTTGATTCCATGTTTTGTTGTTTATGCTTCTCTAATTTTGTGGTAGTTGTTTGTCTCTAATAACATGTTATCAAATAATGGTGGTTTGATTCCTTGTTCCATGGATATGGATGATTATTCCATCTTTTTCCTTAGTAATGTTGATTCCAATCTTGTTTTCTTTCTTGAAAACTTCCTTGGTAATGAGGTTGTCAATAAGGTTTCACCTGTGATTGTTTTCCTTCATTCTGCACACCTATGTCATTCATGTTTTTTAAAAGACAATGGAATTGTCTATCTTTTGTGCTTGGTATTCAATACTATCTTATTTTGAGACAATTTCATCATATTTGACTTTGGCATTTTTAATTTGGAACTCAACTTCTTTAATTATTTTCTGGCGACCTTCTCGAATCTTGTCTTCCTTCTCTTTTTGAAGCTACAATGTGATGTCATCCATCAAATTCTTACATTGTTCTTCACCTTTGGATTACATTTATGATTACACCTCATCTTTATTCGGGGTTTCTTAACCTTCATGCAAATTCCTTTTAAAGTCTTTTAATAATATTCTCTATTCACTTCATCCTTATTCTTTGATAATTTTTTCATATTGTTAAGTGGTTAGCTTTATATGGATGATGTTAAGAATTAAGTGGTATATCTTTATATTGTTAAGAAGTAAGTAGTATATATTTATATTCACGATATTACAATGGTGAGGAAAAGGAGGGTGCGTTTCTATTTAGTGTTATATCATTAGATTCGTTAATTCGTAGATATTTTTTTTGGATTATAATTGTTTTGAAGGAGATCGAGAATGAATAGAAGTAAATTTTTTCATCACCAAATCAATGAAAAACATTGTTCTCAATTCCATCTATTATTTTCATTTGGCCTTCACGAATTGCGTGAAAATTAGGTGGCAAATTGATGTGTGGATTGTAGGGTGGAGAGTATACACATTACGGTGACGTGGGTAATCCATTTCCTCTCTAAATACCCAACCCACCCATCAAACAAATCAAAACCCGTGGTTTGTCTACACTCAACCCCTTCCACTTCGGCGGCGGAGAAGACAAACAAGTGACATCCATTGCCATTTGATTTTCCAACTTCCCTCCTCAGTCCACGCATTCATTTCTGACTCAAATGATATCATCTCATCTCTACAAATACTATTGGCCGCCATTGTTCCTCTCCAACTGAGTTTTAATATTCTAGGTTTGGAGTAAGATTGAATTAAAATATTCTATACTTCATTCTTCTTTGGCGCATAATAATCATGCAGCTTCTCCAGTAAATAATAGATCCTTTGCTTTGAATTTCTGCTTCTTGTGTGTCCTTGTGTTTATGACAGCTCTTGCTACGGCCAGGACGGTAGTTAAGAAGGAATATCAGTGCGACAAGATATACATTGTCAGGGAAGGAGAAACTCTGCAGACAATCCGTCCCCTTCATTCTGTTCGACAACCCCCACATAGAAGACACCGACGATATCTACAAAGGTGTGCTTCTCAAAATAACTTATCAGAGGTTGAGATAACAGAACAGGAAGATACTCAACTGTAACAGAAAATCATTGAGTGGGCTACTTACAAGACTGTCTGGAATTTTAATAGCATATTTCTGTGTAATAGATTCGAAGTTAAGAGAAATTTTATGACAAATTTCAATGATATAGAAGTGCCTGTATCAAAAAATAAATAAATGAGTTAATTACATAATTGTCTGAAGTTTTAATAGTATATTTCTTTAGCCGTGTAATAATCTCTCATAGATTTTACAGAACGATATACTGAAAAGAAGAGAAAAGATGTAAAGGGCATTATGTATATCAATCGTACCTCCATCTTGTGTAATTTTTTTATCAAAGTGATAAATGTGCTTCCCAATAAGCCATGTTCAAATCCTAATATAAAGTAATTTCGCTTCTGGTTCAGTTTAGCATCAATTATTTTTTTAATGAATGCATATAGGGACGGGAAACAAGATTTTTGGACTTCGTTCATTCCCTACGATTAGTTAGGATGTTGTTCCCTCGGTCTTCACTATCCTTTGACAACTGATGTACTGACATTATAATTAGACTGCAACTCCGTCATAAGTTGGTTAAAATTTTACAAATACAATGCTTATAAAAAATGGGCCAAGCGTGATTCAATGACATCCTGCTTGAGGGTACTATTCGAGACAGACAGGCTTGGTTCAAAGATTCACTCCTTTTTGAGCTTCACTCCCTCATTGGCCAGAAAATCTACTACCGCATTGTCTCCACGTTGCATGTGCAAAGAGGCTAGGCTAGCTATGTTGGATATAGAGGATGCGATATGCTCGAGACCTCGTTCTAGATGCCAATTAATGGAAATTCCACAGGGTGGTAGCCCAAATTGGAGCTTCCTGCGCATTTTAACAATGATCTGGAAATCACCCTCAACTATTAGCTTAATAAAACCTTGTTGAATGGAAATCTGCAATACAACCTCGAGAGCATAGAGCTGAGTCGCATTGTTGCTATCACTTCCCATAAATTCGATGTAAATCCATAGTATTTCTCCCTTGGCATCTCAAAAGACACCACCATAGCTAACCAATCTTGGGATACCTTAGGAGTCAGCATTGAAGTTAAGATCGATAAAATATTTTGGGGTAAAGTCCACCAATTCGGACTTGAGCCTGTGGGCTGTGGGGTTTTGAGGTTGAAGTTGTTAGGGACAATTCTTGTTCTAGGCACAAGAGTATTCGGGTCTGCAATATGCATGAGAAGCGCCCGAAAGCAGCATGGGAAAATCTCGTTTTAAAGCGTCCGAGCACGTAAAAGGGGGAAGTTATGATTGGCGACGGCCCAGATTCATTCATCAGGGCAGATCAACGATCATCAGCATATCGGCAATCGGGAGTTCGAAGGCTGAAAGTCCCTTGTCCTCTCACATCTCGAAACCCCGAACCCCGAAATGCCGAAAGCACCCAAAGTTGGGCCCGCCGTATCGCAAAGCAGCCTCAGTCGTTCATCCACAGGAGACACCTGGCGCACGATTAGGCTCCTCGCCTTTTCGTACATCGCAGTTTCAAAATGCAAGGAACAACCCATCATTTTCCCGATGTGCGAGGTGCCGGGAGTGTCCAGGACCCGGGCCCACAGTATCATCGGGAGAGCCCAAAGTCGTCAGATCTAGAGAAACGTGTGGCACCAACCCAAGCCATCTCGGCATTTCGCTCATCGCGATTTTAAGAAGCATGGATCAGCTCCTTCTTATTCGCGAACGCCGAAAGCGTTTTGGGAATAGACATAGGGTCACGGCCCGTGGTCACTTGGGAAAGAAAGGAGCTATGCAAAAGGGGGCCAAGGGCGTTGAGCCTAGTCATCGAAAGAACGATTGTGATCTCCATGCGCCATCTAATCTGACCTCGACCCTGGTTTTCGCCTGGAGTTAATGAAGACGAGAAAAAGTGGTTGAAACCTCTCCTCAGGCATTAAGTGCAGAGTATGAATAATCTGGCAAGCGGTCTGTTCGAGAGGGTCCTGTGTAGCCATTTTTCTGAAGAAGCCATGCCGAGTCCTCGACCCGCCGGAGGAGGTGTGCACACGGTAGCTCAGCACTTAATGACTCAGCGACTCCCCCTGCAGGAGCCATGCGCATTTAAGGTGGCGTCTGACAAAGAATACCCACCCGATTTTGGCTGAAAAGACACCAAGCCTTGAGTATCTGGGCACGCCTCTGTTGGGAAATTTTCTCTGAGTATATGAACCCAATCTTTGTATTTTGTAGGGCATCGATGGTTGAGCGAGGCTCCCGGTTGTAAAGCTTTAATGCAACACTGTTATTTCTGGTTATGTATGGACTCTTGAGACTTATTGCCTTATGAATGTCAGTTTCTTTCATGTCTCTGTTCAACTGTGTTAGAGCGACTCGGAATTGGAGAATCCAGTTGAGTTGCACTATTATAGGATGATGTAGAATTTGATCACTGTGACAGTTGCATCCTCTCTAATCAGTCTGTGTGATTTTCCTAACGCTGAACGACTTGGAATTGGAGGATCCTCAAGTCCCCCTTTCAGTTTCTCGAAGCCCTGAACTAGAGGATCTCGCCTTCAGAGTTTTTCTTCTGCAAATTACTGAAATCCTGTTGCCCGAAGTAGTTTGTTCACTCTTCTTATCAAGTCTTCCACCTGCTCAATTTTTAATCAACCCGCTGACTGAAGTTTGATCAAGACCTCCTTTGTTTCTTACATGTCGGACCCAGTCTCTGAGTTAGAGCGACATCTCCCGAGTCTCTGTCCATTTGATCACCCATTAAAAACTACCGTGACATAAAACTGATGGGCGTTGGGCTCTGCTCCCGCAAGCAATCCAGGAGTGACCTCCGTCGCCAACATTTTTGGCATCGTTTCCAAGGATGAAGTTGAAAATTTTCCCCTGGATTGAACGACACTAAACCTATGACTCCAAAGGTGCATCGGGTATCAGAGCCTTTGAAGATTGCTACTGTGCACCTGGAGACTCCATTGTGACGAATCTGCTGGGGAGAACCTGCTCTATTAATTGTGGCTTTCAGAGGCAGACACACGTGGTCTCATCCACAGCTGCCTCTAGCTACACCTGAAACTGATCCAGAGGTGGTTCTCAGAAAAGGAAGGCCTCCGAAAAAGAAGCTCCCACCGCAGAACCAGGTAATCCGCCATCTCCTTCTGTAGGAACTCCATTCCCTCCTCCTCAGTTTCTTATTAAACCTCCTTCATGGGTTTCCCGTTTCTTGAATTTTGGGAGTGTTCCTGCTGAGTTTTCCCCTCCTAATCTAGGATTGGAGGGAGAAATCCTTGTCACTCCCCTCTCCTCTGAAGTTGTACCTTGGCATAGACCCAGGGCCACAAAAGATTTCCCCACTCCTGCACAAAGAGGAACACCTGCTGACTTGATCTCGCTAGCTTTCTCCTTAAATCCCCTCTTGTTTCCCACTCCACTCTGGGACTCATTCCCAGTAGCCCCTTCAGGAACTCCTTCTCCTCCAAGTTCTCCTCCACACAATATCCCTATGGCAGGAGCAAATCCCCCTATGACCAGAATGGAGGCCATTATGGCCGCTAGGTATGCTCCCCTCATGCTACCGCAGCCTCTCAACGCCCTCCCAGCAGATGGTTACCTCAAACAGCTGCCCAGGTTTACAGGTGAAGGGGACATAACTGCACAAGAGCACCTAGAAGCCTTTTACAGTTTCGCAGATGATAATATCATCATGCATGCAGACGTATGGATGAGGATTTTTGTCCATAGTCTCCAAGGAGAGGCTAGAAAATGGTTTAAGGCCCTGCCTCTTGGATCTATTGATGGGATCAAAGCTTTAGATAATGCCTTTTTAAGACAGTGGGGAGATAAGAAAGACTTCATCTATTACATGACAGAGTTTGGGTCTTTGAAGAGAAAAGGAGAGTTCATCTCCGATTTCTCCAAAAGATTTAATAAAATGTACAACAAAATCCCTGCTGAGATAAAACCCTCTGAAGCTTCTGCAAAGATCACTTATGCTAGTGCCTTTGATCCCGATTTCTGCCTCTTGTTGAGGGAAAGAAGAGCCACTACTCTGGCTCAGATGCAGGATGTAGCCGTGGAAGTAGAGTCTAATATATTGG
>SNQJ01S0000040.1:176397-188354 GCA_010110895.2 Picea sitchensis
GTGTCTAGGAGTCATCAAAGACCTGGTGGTTTCATTGTTTCAGCTGCCCATGAAAAGTGTGGTCATGGATATTGTGGTAGCTGACGTTCCCCCCAAGTTTGGCATGTTGTTGTCAAGGTCTTGGATTAAAAGACTTGGAGGAACGTTACAGATGGATCTCACATATGCCACCATTCCAGTCTTTGGAGGAGAACACAGGAGGTTGTACAAAGAAGCTCAACTAGCCTATATTGTCAGTGATGAAGAAAACCCCACTAACCACCCCATCTTTGCACTAGACACCGACTTAGGGTCTAGTTTGTTACAGATCACTGGAACTCCCGAGGTCCCTTTACAGATAAGAAAGCAGCCCATTCTTAATCAGTAGATACCTCCTCCAACCACCTCTATTTGGAAGATGTTCTTTGACGAAGCTTCCTCCAGTATAGGCTCAGGTGCTGGAGTGATTTTCATATCGCCTTGTCAAGAGACCATATCCCTGTCATACAAGCTAGAATTTGAAACTACCAACAATGTGGCAGAATATGAAACTCTTATTCTGGGTATGAGGGCTGCAAAAGAAATAGGAATTGAAGAGGTGTCAGTGTTCGGAGATGCATAATTGATAATCCAGCAGGTCAGGAATGTTTATCAGGCCAAGCATCCTCGGCTCAGGAGTTACAGAAACGAGGTATGGGACCTAATTGATAATTTCTTCTCAGCTTTCAACATTAATTTTGTCCCAAGGGAAGAAAATACCTCGGCCGACTCCTTAGCGGTCTCGGCTAGTCTGTTCAGGGTCCCTCTGCCGTCAAAGATCCATGGTGAGGTCGAAATAAGATACAGACCATCCATCCCAGACAATGTGAAGCATTGGGAGCTATTCGAGGACGAGCTTGAAATCAAAAAATTTCTTCAGACCGTCGATGAGTTTTCGACATTGCACATCGATCAGGATCCTGACCCAGAAGGTTACCCTCACCTTGAGGTGTTTGCAAATAAAATTGCTAATCACCAGATTATTCAACTACCTAGCAATCACATTCTGAGGGGATTAGTCCCTTTGGAAAGACTGTTCGACAAAAATGATGTGGCAGTAAAGGGTGGTATTTCAAATGAAGATGCTGACACAACTGAATGCAACATTGGCACACAGGAGGAGCCTAGGTTTGTCAAATTATCAAGCAGTTTGACCAGAGAACAGAGGGTCGAATATATTGAGTTGATGATGTGTTCGCATGGACATACAAAGACCTCAAGACGTATGACACATATGTCATTGAGCGCAAGATCCCACTAAAGGAAGGGGCTAAGTCGTTCAGACAGAAGATCAGACAGATAAATACCATGTTGCTACCTGTCATGGAGAAAGAGGTGAAGAAATTGCTAGATACCCGAATTATCGTCCCCTTGAGATATTCCGAATGGGTGGCCAATTTGGTCCCAGTAAGGAAGAAAAGTGGAGAAATCAGACTCTGTGTTGATTTCAGGAATCTGAACAGAAGCTCAAGGAAAGACAATTACTCCCTGCCCAACATGGAACAAATACTGCAGAGGGTAACTAGTGCATCTAGGATATCCATGATTGATGGTTTTTYTGGATATAATCAGATATYAGTCATACCTGAGGACAGAGAAAAAACGGCCTTCACCACTCCTTGGGGCACATTCATGTATGCCAAAATGCCTTTTGGATTGATGAATGCAGGGGCAACTTTTCAGCGAGCCATGGACATAGATTTCATCAAGGAGAAAGWTAAGTTGGTGGTGATCTATTTGGATGACATAACAGTCTTCTCCGGATCTGACAGAGAGCACTGCGGGCATCTGAGGAAATTTTTTCTGAAGTGTCGGAGGTTTGGCCTATCCTTAAATCCCAAAAAATCTTTATTTTCTATGAAGGAGGGGAAGCTGTTAGGCCATATAGTGTCATAAGAGGGAGTGAGGATTGATCTTAGCAAGGTAGCGGCAATTCAAACCCTGTCACTTCCTAGGTCCAAGAAGGAAGTTCAAGCCTTTTTAGGGAAGATTAATTTCTTGAGGAGATTCGTCTCAAATTTTTCTGAGTTGGTGAAAAATATCACAGCCATCCTCAGAAAGGGAAATGAAGTAAAATGGACCGATGAACCCAGGGAATCTTTTATCCAAATAAAAAGAGCATTGACTGAGGCGCCTGTGCTGATCAGTCATGACTATTCCAAAGGATTCCTAATTTTCTCTTTTGCTTCTTTTGATACAGTAGAAACGGTCTTGTTGCAGAAAAATGAGGAAGGGCGAGAACAACCCATTGCCTTTTTCAGCAAGGCATTAAGAGATGCAAAGATCATGTATGAAATCATGGAAAAGCAGGCTTATGCCTTAGTAAAGGCCCTCAACGCTTTCAGGATCTATTTCCTGCACTCAAAGGTGATAGCATACGTTCCTTCAGCCTCTGTGAAGGACATCCTTATATAGCCTGACATGGATGGGAAAAGAGGGAAGTGGATTGCCAAAATCCTAGAATTTGATCTGGAGATTAAGCCCACCAAGTTGATAAAGTGGCAGGGTTTAGCCAAGCTGCTGGCCAAATCCAATTGCAAAGCCTTGGGGGTTAGCTACATCAACGCCTGCTCAAAAATTCCGCAAGCTGAGTCATCCAATAAGAATTCTCAGGGTGCCTTATCACTAGCAACATGCACCTGGTACAAGGATATCTTGTACTTTTTGCAAGAATTGAAGCCTCCTGATGGAATGGGAAAAAGCAAGGCGAGAGCTTTAAAGCTCAAAGCGATCAGATATTGTCTCATTGACCAAGCCTTGTACTGGAAGGACCCGTTAGGGGTATTTTTAAGATGTTTGGACCCACAAGAAGCCTAGAAGGTTATATTTGATTTCCATAATGGCCTTTGCGGGGGGCATCATTTCTGGAAGACCACAGCTCATAAGATCCTCGGGGCCGGATATTACTGGCCTACTTTATTCGCTGATGTCTGCAGAGAAATCCGAGCTTGCATCAAATGCCAGAAGTTTTCAGGAAAACAACAGCTCAGATCACTGCCATTAAAGACTATAGTAGCTTCGACACCTTTTCAGCAGTGGGGGTTAGACTTCATTGGAGAAATTCATCCTCCCTCAAGCGGCCAACACAGATGGATCCTGACTGCGACAGACTATTTCACCAAGTGGATAGAAGCTATCCCTACCAGGAGTACTTCTCACAAAGTGATTATCAGCTTCCTGGAGGATATCATAACCAGATTCGACTATCCCATCAAAATCGTCACCGACAATGCCGCATCTTTTAGGTCTGAGCCTTTGGTCAAGTTCCTTGAACAATTTGAGATTTCGCTGATCCACTCTACTCCCTATTATCCTCAAGGAAATGGACTAGCGGAGTCTTCCAATAAAAGTCTGATCAAGCTCATTAAAAAATTATTGGAAGACAATAAAAGGGCCTGTGATTCAAAGCTCAAATTTTCTCTATGGGTCGACCGGGTGATAGCAAAAAAGTCTCTGGGTATCTCACCTTTCCAACTTGTTTATGGAATAGAAGATGTTTTCCCTACTCAGCTCGCTTTATCTATGGAAAAATTCCTCCAGGACCTTGAAGGAGAGCCTGACCATATGGTCAAAAGGATTCATCAGATGGTGGAAGTTCAGCAAATCAGGGAACATGTCATGGACACAGCCTGCCATCATCAGCAGAAGATCAAGCAAACCTTTGACAGAAAGAGAAAAAATAAAGATTTCGAACTGGGCGATTTGGTGCTCAAATGGGATGCACCCAGGCAGGATAGGGGAAAACATAGTAAGTTTGATGCCCTCTGGTTTGGGCCTCTCAAGATCTATGAGGTGTTTTCAAACAATACCTATAGGTTGCAGGATTTGGAAGGCGAAGAAGTTTTTGATGGCCCAGTAAACGGGCATTTCATAAAAAAATGTTTTCTGTAAGCCATAAGCAGCTTCTTTTGTTTTGTAAATATTGTTTTCTGTTTTCTGTTTTCGACTTAGTAAATGACTCCATAGCCCAACAACAAGGCACTGAATCTGCAAAAAGAGTTCTTAGAGCATCGCGGGGACGACTCTATCCCCCATGGAGCCTAATGTTAGCAACATTTCTTGTCCTAGGCACAAGAGTATTCGGGTCTGCAATATGAATGAGAAGCGCCCAAAAGCAGCATGGGAAAATCTCGTTTTAAAGCATCCGAGCACGTAAAAGGGGGAAGTTATGATTGGCAATGGCCCAGATTCATTCATTAGGGTAGATAAATGGTCATCGACATATCAACACTCGGGAGTTCGAAGGGTGAAAGTCCCTTGTTCTCTCACATATTGAAACCCCGAACCCCGAAATGCCGAAAGCACCCAAAGTCGGGCCCGCCGTATCATGAAGCAACCTCAGTCGTTCATCCACAAGAGACACCTGGCACGCGATTAGGCCCCTTGCCTTTTCGCACATCGCAGTTTCAAAATGCAAGGAACAACTCATCATTTTCACGATGTGCGAGGTGCTGGGAGTGTCCAGGACCCGAGCCCACAGTATCATCGGGAGAGTCCAGAGCCATCAGATCTAGAGAAACGCGTGGCGCCAACCCAAGCCATATCGGCATTTCGCTCATCGCGATTTTAAGAAGCATGGATCAACTCCTTCTTATTCACGAACGTTGAAAGCGTTTTGGTAATAGACACAGGGTCACGGCCCGTGGTCACTTGGGAAAGAAAGGAGCTATGCAAAAGGGGGCCAAGGGCGTTGAGCCTAGTCGTCGAAAGAACGATTGTGATATCCATGCACCATCTGATCCGACCTCGACCCTAGTTTTCACCTGGAGTTAATGAAGATGACAAAAGGTGGTTGAAACCTCTCCTCAGGCATTAAGTGCAGAGTATGGATAATCTAGCAAGCGGTCTGTTCGAGAGGGTCCTGTGTAGCCATTTTTCTAAAGAAGCCATGCCGAGTCCTCGACCTGCCGGAGGAGGTCTGCACACGGTAGCTCGGCACTTAATGACTCAGCAACTCCCCCTGCAGGAGCCATGCGCAGTTAAGGTGGCGTCTGACAAAGAATACCCACCCGATTTTGGCTGAAAAAGACACCAAGCCTTGAGTATCTGGGCACACCTCTATTGGGCGATTTTCTCTGAGTATATGAACTTAGTCTTGTATTTTGTAGGGAATGGATGGTTGAGCGAGGCTTCCGGTTGTAAATCTTTAATGCAGCACTGTCATTTCTGGTTATGTATGGACTCTTGAGACTTCTTGCCTTATGAATGTCAGTTTCTTTCACGTTTCTGTTCAACTGTGTTAGAGCGACTCGGAATTGGAGAATCCAGTCGAGTTGCACTGTTATAGGATGATGTAGAATTTGATCACTGTGACAGTTGCATCCTCTCTAATCAGTCCGTGTGATTTTCCTAATGTTGAATGACTTGGAATTGGAGAATCCAGTCAAGTCCCCCTTTCAGTTTCTCGAATCCCTGAACTAGAGGATCTCGCCTTCAGAGTTTTTCTTCTGCAAATTACTGAAAGCCTGTTGCCCGAAGTAGTTTGTCCACTCTTCTTATCAAGTCTTCCACCTTCTCACTTTTTAATCAACTCGCTGACTAAAGTTATATCAAGACCTCCTTTGTTTCTTACATGCCAGACCCAGTCTCTGAGTTAGAGCGACATCTCCCGAGTCTCTGTCCATTTGATCACCCATTAAAAACTACCGTGACATAAAACAGATGGGCATCGGTCTCTTCTCCTGCAATCAATCCAGGAGTGACTTCCGTCGCCAACAGAAGTGTTATCCTAAGGAGTGATGTTCTAGTCTGATTTGTAAAATCTTTAGATGTTAATTAATTTTTAATACACATAAACATCTAACTTGATTTCGAAATAATAATGATGGTTTGACTGATTGCATAAAACATGTGAATTTACAATCTACCCAAAATCACTTTAATGATAATTTACTAGCTGAATAGAACAACAATAATATGACACATACAAAAGTTTCTTAATGGAGTTAGCCCAACTTGGGATAGGTCTCTCGTGAGCTTCCAATTGAAAGTGTTTTATTAATGCTCAAATGATTGTGTTTTTACAATAACCTGCTCAAACTCTTAAACAAAGTACACCATCAAATTCCTCTCAAAATGAGAAAATTGAGTATAAACACTCTATACTTTCCTCAAGGAATCCTTTGGCACGCATTATGGTGCAAACCCAAGGTCTAGATATCATTTATGGCATGAACTTCGAGACCCATATGCACATATTCAAATACCTCGTACTATGTGTGTGTTAAATAGGGTGCGGGCCCTAACCTCCATCCACAATTGTAGGAAGCATTTAACTATAGGTTTGTTGGCAATCCAGAATAAAAGGTGCCTTTGGCATAGTGGTTAAGGTATTGGTATAGTTGGGAGAAGATCATGGGTTCGAGCACCTTAACATCACTTCAAATATATTATGTGCCATATGTCTATTAAGTCATATCGTTTACCATATTGGGAAGTCATGATAATGTTGGGAAAGAGGTTGGGGGTTCGACTCCTGTCAACCCATGAGAATTTTAATATACCATAGCCATTAGAGGCCAATGCGAGGCTATCACGTGGCGGTCTCTCATTGGTCCACCTAATCATATACATACTTTCCACATGTCGATATCTGATTGTTCCACCTATTCTTGTATGGTTTCCCTGTCACATTCCCAACTTAGTTGTACAATCATGCCACGTGTCACCCCCTTTGGGCCTTTGACCTCGTTTGACCAAAACTTTGACTGGCCATAAAGTTTTCATACCAAATCCATTTGAGGCAATTTTTGTTGCGTTGGAAAGACATCACCGAGCTCTAAGCAATGAATTTGTTTTTTAGAGCATTTGTTATGATAAAATTTTGAGCATTTCTGAATCCACCTTGATCATTCCTCCCCAATGAGGCCTTTTGGACCACCAAAAGTCTTGATTACTTGGAAACTAAGTGAGGATAAAGCTCCCTCACCCTTCTAATTTTGATACATTTTTCCTTGCTTGGTTTTACCCCTTACATACCAACTCGAAGGTGTTGCAAATCACCTCATTGTGAAGTCTTGATTCTTCTATCAAAAATAACATCTTCCTATAGCTCATCTAAATACTCTCGAGAAAAACCATCAACTATCGGAACCTGAACACTTTCATCTTCATCCATAATCATGGTAGCCTCATAAAGTTTCAAATTCTCAATATTCACCACTAAATACATTTGCATGTAAGATGGCAGATCTAAACGAAACATATTAGTACCAATCTTCTCCAAGATATTGAATGGACCATACCGAATTGGTCTAATATTTCTACTTTCACCCTTCATTCTGTCTTTGCTGATATGTAACCATACTTGATCACCGAACTGAAGCTGATTATCAACTCGATTTTTGGCATGTCTCTCCTTATACTTGGCTTCGATCTTCTCCAATTTTTCTCGTACAATCTGATGTACCCGTTAGATCCTTTGAATGAACTTCTTAGCTTTATTTGTGTCATCCTATCCATCGTCTTTATTTTCTTCTCCGAAGGAAAATTTCATAGGTGATTTAGGAAAGTATATCAAACATACCTGAAAAAGAGTTCTCTGAGTAGAAGAATGCATGGCATGATTATAGGCATGTTGCACATAAAGAAAATGTTCATCCCATAACTTAGGATGGTTGTTGTAGTATCCTCGTAACAAATGTACCACTTTCATGTTTACCACCTATGTCTGTCCATATGTATGTGGATGAAAATATGTGCTCTTATTTAACTTAGCATCCATCAGCTCCCATAAACTAGACCAAAACTCGAGAGTATCGATCAAATATAATAGATGTAGGAAGACCAAAATGAACCCATACATTAACAAAGAATAATTGTATTGTTTGTTCAAGTGTGACCTATTTTTTGCATGCAATTAAAATAAACATCTTGTTGAACCTGTCTACCACGACATATAAATAATCATGACCTGTTATGGACATCGAAAAACCTCCAAAACAATCCATAGACACACTTTCCCGTGGCTCAGAAGTTACTAGAAGTGGCATATATAATCCCAACTTTCTATTTCTAGGCTTTCTTGTGGCACGCATAACACACCCTTTTACATACTTGGAAATTCTCCCATTCATTCGAGGCCAATAACTATATATTTGCAACTGAGCTACTATCTTACCTACCCCGAAGTGACCAGAAATGAGAGATGTATGAGCTTCTTTGATTACATTTTCTCTTTCATCCCTAGGTATACAAATTTTTCCAAGATGATATAATAAATTTTCATGCATAAGATAATTTAATTGTTAATTGTCATTATTTAAATCCATATGTACATCTCTAAAATAACCATCTCTAGCATATTGTTCAACATAACTTTCATGAGCTAAAGAATTATCCTTTAACATTGTAGATGCATTGATTAATGGTCTTGATAACATATCTACAACCTTATTGTGAATACATTTCTTATGATTAATAACCAAATGAAATTGTTGTAACAAACCCATCCACCTGAAATATCGTGAATTTTGTAGCTTGGTCTGTGATTGCAAATAATGTAATGGTTGATGATCTATATGAACTATTGTTTCCTCTCCCATCAAGTAATGCTTCAATTTTTTAACACTTTGTACCAACGCATACAATTCATTGCCGTATGTCAGATAGTTAATTACTACTTGAGCATAGGTCTCAAAATGATAATATATAGTTTTAACTCATTGCATCAAGACTTCTCCCATGGCATATCCTCTTCCATTGGTTTGAATCTCAAATGGTTGTTGCAAATCTGGAAAACCCAAAACTAGTTTGGTGCTAATCTTTTCCTTCAATATCTCAAAGTATTTATGTTGCTTTCCTCCACATTGAAAGACCTTTTTCACACTTGTTAACTCATGCAAAGGAGATGCTATGAAAGATAAATTAGCAATGAATTTCCTCTAGTATTATATTGCTCCTAAGAAGCTCCCGACTTCTATGGAAGTATTTGGATTGGACCAATTCACAATAACTTCCACCTTTGAGGGGTCTATATTTAGCTGACTATTCCCTACAATGTAACACAAATATACAAGAGAAGTTTTTACAAACTCACATTTAGACATCTTAATATACAACTTCTCCTTTTTCAAAAGTTCAAAAGTTGTTCTGACATGCATTATATGATCTTCCCATATTCGACTAAAGATCAAAATATCATCTAAGTAGACAATGAAAAATTCATCTATAAAAGGAATGAACACATCGTTCAGTACCCTCATAAATGTCGTTGGTGCATTGCATAAGCCAAATGACATAACCAACCATTCAAACAATCGCTATTTTGTCTTGAAAGAAGTTTTCCATATGTCGCTTTCTGCAATTTTGATTTGATCGTAACCACCTCTCAAGTCCATCTTAGTGAAATAAACAACATTTCTTAACTGATATAATAAATCATCAATTCTAGGAGGAGAATATTGGTTATTTATTGTGATCTTGTTCAGTGCTCGAAAATCAATGCATCCTCCATGTACTGTGTTTATTTGGAACTAATACAATAGGAGATTCACACGAAGAGGAACTCTTTCTTATGATTCCTTTATCGAGAAACTCCTAAACCCGCTTCTTTATCTCTGAACTCTATATCATTGATGACCTATACATACCAATGTTAGGAAGTGGAGCATCCTACTGCAGATAGATTTCATGTTCAAACTCCTTCTTAGGAGGTAACCCAATAGGTTCCCAAAATAACTCATCATAGTTAGAAATGATTTTTTCCAATTCCTATTTATGATCTATATCATAACCTAAAAAAGCATCTGATATATATTCCTCCTTTTGTTTCACCACCATGAGAACAAAGGATTTACTTGCATTTACGAGTCTCTTCATTTTCCCTGTTCTCAATGGAGAAACATTAGTTTTGATACGATGAGCTTTGACAATATACTCAATATCGTTCTTGAAAATATGATATTTGTTCTCTTTACAATAAAATATAGCTTTCTTGTCAAACATATATGGACTAGCCAAGACAATTCCACAAATGTCAAGTGGCACAACATCTAAGTTAACCTCATGAAAGAACTTGGATGTAATTGCAAATCTGATTTTACATTGTTTCGTCACTTGCAACTTAGCATCGCCACACACCCAACCTAATGGATATGGTTTCAAATGAGGTGTTGTTTTCAAACCCAACTTCTTAACAATTTCTTCAGATATTAAGTTAACTTGAGATCCATTATGCTTCATGATAAATCTGACATGAAAAATATTACTTTGTTTCTTTTGATCATGAACACTTTCCAATTTAGTGGATTGAGCTGAAAGGTTAGTAGTAGATATACATTTTCTTCCCATTTCCATGATCTTAGTTTCATCTCAAGAATTTGATCCTAGATCTTGTCGGGATGATGCAATAGTATTGTGTTTCCCCTTATCCTAGAATTTCTTTGGTCGTAATAATGGATGTAGATTCCAACATTGTGCTTCCTCATGCCCCTTTATTTTTGTTAGGGTCCTAACCCGCACATAGGTAGATCAATATATTTGGATGTAATAAAGGTCAATATCAATAAGGCCTTTCAATAAAATAGAATAAGGCAGATGTAAGAAGACCTAATAGAAGCTTCCGCTTCTAGAAGGATATTCCTCTAGATGCTTCTCTTGATAGACATATTTAGTATAAATAAGGGTCCAGGGTATGAAAACCCTAGCTTGGAGATTAGTGTAACAGAGCGTTTCTCGACTGGAGGTTGCTCCCTCGAAGAGGCCCGTGAACATTGCTTTCTGAATCAAAGTGTTATTTCTGTTGTTGTTCTTATATCATTTATGTGTTATTGTGGAGATTATGCTGGTTATATTACTGTTATTCTGCCATTTCTAGCATTTTATTTATGTTCTGCATATTTATTATATCTGGCATCTTGCAAGTGGTATCAGAGCACTTTCCTTGGTAGAAATTGTGGGAATTTTTTTTCTTCAGGGTAGAGACGTATTCTGGTGTCTTTAAGCCATAGAGATATGTCGTTACGTGCATAAACCCATGTTTGAGGGATTCATACACGCAAGAAATACAAGTGGTTCTTAAGCGCACATTTGTTGGCCACCCTTGTAATCCTTGTTGGTACCCCTTATTTTTTCACCATTATTTTTTCACTTGTTGGTAAGTTTGGAAATTTTTTCACCATTATTTGAGACCTATTCGATTGGATTCATCTCTTTGCCCTTATCACATTCATCCATATCATTTTTTGGCAAAAGTTTTGACCCCGCCCACCCCTTTTTAGTTCACCCAGCCTCATGGCCCATACCCATAGCCAAGATCTGGAAACTCGCTTCAACACCTTACAATTCAGTTTCCTCGAGACCCAAAAAGAAGTGAAACAACTTAGTGCTACCATTGCCTCCATCTATTCATCCATCAATACAACCATAGATACAACCATGCAGTCCTCAATGGAGGAGGTCAAACAAGAACTGACCACCCAACTTCAATCTGTCTTTGCATCACTCTACACCAAACTGAAGATCCCTACAGATGAGCCTTTCTCTGAAGCACCTCCAAAGACCGAAGGAGAACATTCCTCCCATTCCCATACCTTTCAGCCCCATCACTTTCAACATGACCTACGCCTTCCGCGGGTGGATGTGACAAAATTTGATGGCTCGGACCCCACTGGTTGGGTAACCCAAATGGAACATTATTTCTCCTTATACAACATCATAGATGACTTGGAAAAACTACGGTATGGTGTTCTCCATCTAGATCAAGAACGTTGGCAATGGTGGCAATGGAGAAAAACTTCCCGTCAAGGGTATATTGCTTGGACCCAATTTGTGACTAAGATTTATGAATGCTTTGAAACAGACACCAACCATTTGGGCCATTTGACAAAGTTGAAACAATCTGGAACAATAGAAGACTTCATAGTTTCCTTTGAGCGCCTAGATTTTCGAATAGAGGGCATGACTGATGCTTTCTTTTGAGAGTGTTTTATCAGTGGCCT
>SNQJ01S0000040.1:188404-216377 GCA_010110895.2 Picea sitchensis
GTGTTCTCCATCTAGATCAAGAACGTTGGCAATGGTGGCAATGGAGAACAACTTCCCGTCAAGGGTATATTGCTTGGACCCAATTTGTGACTAAGATTTATGAATGCTTTGACACAGACACCAACCATTTGGGCCATTTGACAAAGTTGAAACAATCTGGAACAATAGAAGACTTCATAGTTTCCTTTGAGCGCCTAGATTTTCGAATAGAGGGCATGACTGATGCTTTCTTTTGAGAGTGTTTTATCAGTGGCCTCAAGGAGGAGATTCGGGCCCATGTCCTCATGGCTCGACCCTTGAGTTGGGTGGAGGCTACTAAAAGAGATAAAGAAGCACAACAGGTTGTATCCTCTCAAACTTGAAAACCCTCCTTTATCACTCGCCCTAAACCCGTCACTCCCACTACTCCCTTCACCCCATTAAAGATCCAAAAATTGACCAGGGATGAAATGGTTGAACGCAAACTCAAAGGCCTTTGTTATAATTGTGATGAAAAATATTTCCTGGGCCACAAGTGTAAGGAACAAAATATTTTTATGGCCAGCTCTGAGGATATTTTGGAAGAGGATGTTGAAACTCCCCTTGTGTCTAAGTCACCTGAAATCACTGACATAACCCCTCCCCCAGACCCTCCCGAAGTAGAACCCGTCATTTCCCTCAATGCTCTCACTGGCTTCTCTGCTCCCCAAACCCTCGAGTTAATCGGTTACATCAAGCATCGAAAGGTCATCATTCTGGTTGATAGTGGAAACAACCATAATTTTATTCATCGCCGCATTGCCCAAGAAACTCATTGCTACATCCATGCTGTCAACAATTTCCAAATCATGGTTGCCAATGGTGGTTCCATGAAATGTGGACGACGCTGTGAAAATGTGCGTCTACAAATTGGTGACTACCACCTAAAATCCCATATGTTCTCTATCGACATGGGTGGTTGTGACATTGTGTTGGGTGCAGACTGGCTAAGAACTTTGGGTCCCATTCTCATGGATTTTAAGGCATTAACCATGAAATTTGACCAAGAAGGCCACCAATATAAATTCCAAGGCATCACTGCTGGTTCACCTGAGGTCATTAGTTCCCATTGCATGGAAGAGCTGCTCAAAAATAGTGATTCTGGTGTCATTTCCCAACTCCATGCCATCCAAGAAACAGAGACACCCCCAGTGTCGTAGGACCTCCAAGCCCTCCTTTCCAAACATCAAATGGTATTTTCCACTCCCCAAGGACTCCATCCTTCCTGCRGTGTTCATGATCATTCCATTCCCCTTGTACCTGGAAKCCTTCCCCCCAATATCCGTCCATATAACCACCCCTTTTCACAAAAAAATAAATTTGAGAAAATGGTCCAGGAACTCCTTAATGCAAGCGTTATCCACCCTAGTACGAGCCCTTACTCTTCTCCTGTAGTCATTGTCCTGAAGAAAGAAGGTTCTTGGAGAATGTGTCTTGACTTTCGTGCCCTCAACAAACTGACCATTAAAGACAAATTTCTCATTCCTGTCATTGATGACCTCCTGGATGAATTGAGTGGTGCCCAATTCTTTACTAAACTTGATCTTCGCTTGGGCTATCACCAAATATGTATGAAAGAGGTAGACATTCCCAAGACAACCTTTCGCACTCATGAGGGCCACTATGATTTTTTGGTCATGCCCTTTGGCTTGTGTATTGCCCCCTCCACCTTCCAAAGCCTCATGAATCATGTCTTCCATCCCTTTCTCTGTCATTGTGTCTTAGTTTTCTTTGATGATATCCTCATCTATAGAAAAACCTAGACAAACCATCTTACTCATGTGGATCAAGTTCTCCATCTACTCTCTCAACACCAACTTTTCCTGAAACAGTCTAAATGTGCTTTTGGTGCCTCAGAAGTAGAATACTTGGGTCATCTAGTTGGCAAGGATGGCATCAGGGTGGATCCAAAAAAGATTGAAGCTATGCAAGATTGGCTGCACCCAAAGACTCTCAAAAGCTTACGTGGATTTCTGGGCTTAACAAGGTATTATTGCAAGTTTGTTAAGAACTATGGAAAGATTGCAACACCTCTCACTGCTCTCCTAAAAATGAACTCTTTCACTTGGACTCCAGCCGCTGCTCAAGCTTTTCAAACCTTGAAGACGACCATGTGCACCACTCTATTTCTGGCCCTTCCTGATTTCACAAAGACCTTTTTGGCGGAATGTGATGCCTCAGGGAAAGTAATAGGCATTGTCCTTATGCAAGAGGGTCGACCTTTGGCCTTCACCATCAAGAAACTATCTAAAAGGAATCTGGGCAAACCCATTTATGAAAAGGAAATGTTGGCTATTTTGCATGCCGTTGATCTGTTGTGCCCTTATCTCTTGGGGAAATGCTTCCAAATTAAGAACGACCATCAAAGCCTCAAGTACTTTCTGGAACAACGCATTTCCTCACAGGAGAAACAAAAATGGGTGACTAAGCTCTTTGGATATGATTATGAGATCATTTACAAGAAGGGCAAAGACAATGTAGTGGCAGATGCACTGTCCCAAAAATATGAAGAAGAAGGATCCCTTTTTTCTCTTTCCTTCATTGTACCCGATTGGCTCCAAGCTGTGTGCCAGGAATGGCTTCAAGATCCCAAAAGTTCGCATCTGATCCAGCAATTGTAGACCAATGCTCCGGCTCCCCTAGGGTACTCTTGGTTCCAGGATGATATTTGATACAAAGGCCGTTTGTATTTAAGTAAACAATCAAGGCTTAAATCCACGTTACTTTCTGAGCTTCATGCTACATCCACAGCGGGGCACTTAGGGTTCACCAAAACATATGACAGGGTCAAACGTTCTTTTTTCTGGGATGGTATGAAATAGGACATGTCCGTAATTTTGTCGCTGAATGTGAGGTGTGTCAATGCCACAAGGGAGAAAAAGTCAAATCTCCGGTTCCACCTGCTATTTGGAAGGATATCTCTATGGACTTTATTACCGACTTACCCAAATCGGGGAATAAATCAGTCATAATGGTGGTTGTGGATCGCCTTTCCAAGTATGCTCATTTCTGCGCTCTTCAACACCCATTTACTGCATCCACGTTGGCTCTAATTTTCATGGACCAGGTCTTCAAGCTTCATGGCATGCCGCACTCTATTGTTTTTTATCGTGACCCAACTTTTACAAGCAATTTTTGGCCAGAACTGTTTAAGCTATAGGGAACCCAATTGCATCTCAGCACAACTTATCATCCCCAGACTGATGGTCAAACGGAAGTTGTCAACAAGTGTTTGGAAACATATCTGAGGTGTTTTGCCTCAAAAAAACAACATCAGTGGGCTCAATGGTTACCCCTAGCTGAATGGTGGTACAACACTTCCTACCATACAACTACTCGCATGACTCCTTTTGAAGTGGTATATGGACATAATCCACCTTCAGTTCATTCATACTTACCGGGTACCTCGAAGGTCTAGGCAGTTGACCAAACACTTACAGTTTGAGAGGATACTCTTCATACACTTAAAGAGGACTTGGTCATGGCATAGAATCGCATGAAGCAACAAGCAGATCAAGGTCTCTCTGAACGTCAATTTGCATAAGGGGATCAGATGTTTCTGTGACTGCAACCATACAAGCAAACTTCCCTCAAGGCTGAGCATTGTCAGAAGCTAGCGCCCAAATTTTATGGTCCGTATACATTTCTCAAGCATGTGGGACAAGTTGCATATCAGTTAGCTCTACCTAGTCAGTCGAAGCTACATCTTGTTTTTCATGTTTCATGCTTAAAGAAGGTGATTGGAACTAGGTGCCAAATTCAAACCAACCTTCCAGAGTTAGCTGAAGAAGGATCCATTTGGCTACAACCAGAAGCAGTTTTGGACCAGTGTGAGTGTCACATGCATCAGAGAACCATCAAGGAAGTGCTAGTCCAGTGGAAAGATATGACTCCAACAGATGCCACTTGGGAACCAGCTACCATTCTGCAACAATTTCCACATCTCAAGCCTTGAGGACAAGGTTGTTTTTAAGGGGGCAGACATGTTAGGGTGATAACCCGCACATAGGCAGATCAATATATTCGGATGTAATAAATGTCAATATTAATAAGGACTTTCAATAAAATAGAATAAGGTGGATGTAAGAAGACCTAATATAAGCTTCCGCTTCTAGAAGAATCTTTCTCTAGATGCTTCTATTGATAGACATATTTAGTATAAATAAGGGTCGAGGGTATGAAAACCCTAGTTTGGAGATTATTGTAACAGAGAATTGCTCGACTGGAGTTTTCCCCCTCGAAGAGGTTCGTGAACATTTCTTTTTGAATCAAAGTGATATTTATGTTGTTGTTCTTATATCATTTCTATGTTATTGTGGAGATTATGCTGGTTATATTACTGCTATTCTTCCATTTCTAGCATTTTATTTTTGTTCTACATATTTATTATATTTGGCATGTTGCAATTTTGCAATAAGGACATGTAGGTTTCTCTTCATCTTTCTTTATTGTAGTTTATTTCTTACTCTTCCATTTTCCTTTTGATTTGTTCTCAAACTTGTGTAGCTTCTTAACCTCAATCACATACTCTCCCTTTCTAGCTTCGAGATGAGTAGCTTGTACTAGCACTTCATCAATATTAGTAGGTTTAAACATCAATATAGTGTGTCGAAGATATGAATGTATCCCACCAATATACTTTAGAAGAGTTTCACGAGTATATAACATAATTCTTAAAGATGATTCTTTCTTCTTAAATTCCTATGTATATACTTAAACATTTTTCTCTTGTCCTTGTCTTAGATGTTGCCATTCTATTATTGCAATTTGCACACAAGACAATGTATAAAATTGTTTTCTTATTGCAAAAATAAATTCATCCCAAGAAGAAATTACTTAACCTTTTTTAATGAGATAAAATCGTGTCTTACTCTCCCACCATATGAAGGTTGTACCGCCTAGACGAATAGTATCCAACTATATCTTTGCAGTGTCATCTATGATCTTATGTACCTTGCAATATACTTCAATTTGTTTGATCCAATTGTCCAACTCCTCTACGTTCAATTCCCCATCATAAATTGGAAGTTCGAATTTTACATCTAATTTCAATAAAGGCAAGTCAC
The DNA here is from genome assembly GCA_010110895.2 of Picea sitchensis. Classification (NCBI taxonomy): domain Eukaryota; kingdom Viridiplantae; phylum Streptophyta; class Pinopsida; order Pinales; family Pinaceae; genus Picea; species Picea sitchensis. The sequence continues at coordinate 193,489 of SNQJ01S0000040.1, forward strand.
AATTATGTGATGTCTTCTTAGAGGGATTCTTCTTATGTGAATAATGTTTACTTGCACTAGAAGAAGATAATAATGAGGATGGTGGTGAAGAGGGTTCTTAAGGCCCACAACATTCATCTCCTCCTTTAGATTTGACCGAAGATTATTTGTCCCTAGTATTATCGACACTTCAATATAAATGATTAATTATTTCCCTCATTGAGCAAAGTGTAGCCATAATTTCCTCAAGTCTCATGGGAGGATCTTCTCCTTAATTTCCTTTAGAAACCATGCCTCTGTTGAAATCTCCTTTGAATATCGTACTTGTAACTTGCAATCTTTCCTTTACCAAGATTGAATCCGGACCGTGTAAGCATTCACTAGAAAACACTTGTCAAAACCAACTTTACTACCAACTTGATCCAAAAAATACTTAGATGTTAATTCATTTTTAATACACATAAATCTCTAACTTTATTTTGAAATAATAACGATCGCTTAACTAATCGCATAAAACGTGTGAATTTACTTATATGCTCCTATGTAAATTTTGTCGATAATTAATATAGAATATACTTAAAAAAGGGGAGGGCTCTGCAGCTGGGGGAAACCCTAGCCACAGACTCCAGTGCTCATGCACCTCCTCTCTCTGCGAGGGTTCTCGAAGAAGTCCAAAGTAGACTTATCCCTCCTAGTGTTGCTCCTTTTCCATTCAATGAAGAAGATCGCTTGAATACTCCAGGCTCCTTGCCCAATGGTTTTCTCCTCTGCAGTCGCCTGAGGATCTCTCATAGATCCGTGTTTCTTGATGCAGTGGGTTTGGAAGGGATCTATTTTCCTTTCCTTTTTCATCCAAGGATGAATGTTTTGGTGTATGCATCCTCTACGTGCCTCGCCGCTTCTTTGGTGTATGCTCTGAGGGCGGATCCGGTTTTGATGTCAAGTTGTCGTCTAGTTGATGGGTGTTCCTCCTTGGATGTTTCCTAGGTTTCTTTTACTCAGATCTGAATCTTCTAAGTGATATCCTTGTGTTATATTGTTCCTTTCTTGCGGTTACTCTATCTTGTTTCTTCGGTTGTTCAAGGTTTGATGTATGTCCAKATCTAGCTCCTTTCGGTGACCGTTGATGTTTTTACTATCTGGCGGAGGTTGTGCCAGAACTTTGAGGTCCTTTCCTTGGGTGTATGGTGCAGGGTTACACCTTGAGTTCCTTGGAGTGGGTGTGCAGTTCATGGTTTACTGATGTTGTTTTGGGGTTCATCATCATCGCTGCAAATTGGTTCGGCTTGTGATGTTTTACATATCACTTGGACTTGGTGGTTCCGACCTCTTGGGATTGTTTGGGTATACGATTTTGGGTTTTATTTATGTGATGGGCTCTCTTGTAAAGGGTTTCTGGCCTATTAAGGGATTCTATCAGTTTATGTCTTTTCTTTTTTTGGATCTCCAACTAGCTACTTTGTGTCCCTTTGGGATATTCTACCCAGGATTGGGTTGTGCCTTTGGCACCTACAAAATTTAATTTGATTATCTTTGGATGAATATAATTACGTTTTTTTCTGAGGAAAAAAGAATATACTTAAAAAAAGGAATATTAATTGTAGATACAAAAATATATGTTTTCTACAAATAGTTTTAGAATTTTTTTTATAAAATAAGCTAATTCTTCTTAAGAAATTATAAAATAATATAATTATTTAAAAAAAAAAAAATATTGGTTTGTTAATTATCATGTAATTACTCAATTTCAGGTAGACTTTTAGAGAAAAAAAATGATCTCAATGCTGAGAAAGAGTTAAATGTATTGATTTTATTTTTTGGGTCAATTGCCTATGATAAATATCATATTTTCCCTACTATAGTCATGATATATCTTATGCCTCCATCAAGGCACTATGGAACTCACGTAGCGATCAACATGCTTTGATTGTCCCTAGTATATTCGAGTTTTATTTAAGCATTTGTCAGAGCTGAATATTGATTTAAAAATTAATAATTTCAAAATGCTTCCAAAGAGCCACATAAGTGGAAGCGGGATTTTCGGAATTTCTTGTCACTGCATGTTGTCTTCCTCACTCTCAAAAGTGTCAGATCGTTGCACTGCCTTGTATGTCATCGCCTCAGACTCGAAATTGTTTCACAACAATGTCCACCACGGTCTCAAAATATGTACGACCTTCTCCAGTGCTGCAATCCAACCAACATTGTTGCAATGGAGATTTGCAATGGACCTTTATGGAATTGTTGCAATGGAAAAATATTGAAACCCAATGCTCTTTAATTTATTTAAAAAAAATTAACTATATAGAAAATGTCCATAGGTACACCAGCAGGGTTGGAAGTGTAGAGTTTCCTTTTCCATGGACCCAGAAATGTACACCTGTAATAGTCAGGTTATAAATAAGAGATTATTTATTAAATTCATGCAGCTGGTGGTCCAAGCCATATGAGATGGTATGGTAAGGGTATATCGTTATAATGAATGTCACAACTGCTCTTCACGACTTACTACCTCTGCAAGAACGAGGTAGCACAGAAGCCTATTGCAGATTTTATGTTGGAATTATGGTTTCTTTTCTCAACGCTCATCTAAGAAGTGATTTGGTGGCTTTCAATGACCTTTTTTTCATCCCTGGCATGCCTTAGTAAATCTATAACCCTCGAGGTATTTTTTACGGGATGTTGAACGAAAATCAGAGTAATCACTGCGACCTTGGAAAGTTTAGAGAACCTTTGTTAATCGAGCATGATTGTGGCGTGCCTGTATCCATTCGCTGTCATCATTGTGGAGATTCTCATCTAAAAATATTGACAATATCGTGGTATATATCCATACATATTTGTTTAAAGGTGAAAATAAATTTGATTTATTTTGACTCAGGTCTATTCTTCTATAGTTGTATTTTCTTCTCTAAATAAGAATAAACATTACTTATATGCAAATGACATCCCTGGTTGTGGAGGTTTACCAGAAATAAAACTACTCTTTTGTGGAGAGGGATTTCCTATTTTTCTGCATTGCTACTGTCAGATACATGGAGACTTCCCTTTACAATTAAAAAATATATTTTTTGAGTACTAGACAGGATACTATTTGGCAATTCTTGAATCTACTTTGAGCATAGAATTACCGAATTCTCATATTTTCTTTCAAAATGTTTTCATACAGAGTTACCAATATATACCTCTTCCTTTTTCCTTGGTCAGAGAACACTCTTGGGTTGTTGCATCACCTGAGACTCCAAATCTGGATCCATGATCCATGAGGTTTTCCCCAAGGTATGGACAATGTTTAAATTTGTATACATGGTAACTTTTTATCAACATCATAATTATAATTATAATTTTACTTGATCATTGGTTGTTTAACAATGAATAAAGCCCTTAAATGTGAATCTATAAAAATATAAACTCTTAACCCAGGGGCCATGGTCTATGTCAGCACCACCTTAACGAGACATCTATGGTTTTTCTCAAACCCTATTGTTTTACTATGTTGAAACCTTGCATCTTCCATGATGTCGTAATTGAAAAAATTTCCAAAGTAATCTTAGTACTCCTAAGGCATACTTTAGAAAATACAAATTCAGGATACAAAATCAGTATATGACCTAAATTTATCAAGTACAAAAAAAGAAAGTGTCATTGCAGAGAAAACCATCATCATTCACATCACTTTTCCCTTATCCACAGAGACAACTTTCCTTCCCAACTCTTAACAGGTCAAAAGTAAGGTTTTGCCTAGAGGTAGTTTCTATCCAGGGATGGGTACAATGAAAACTATCAAAATTTGTTGAAAGGGATAAACCCAACCAATATTGCTTGTAACCTTTGTATATGAAGTGAATTTGATTTCAAGAATTGATTTTATCAACTGGATTTATAACAGTTTGTAAAGGTATAAATGATGCATCTAACAGAACGAGCAACTTCATATGGAACTCAGAATATTAAAATAAAGAGTGATGGGATATTTAATGCAAGGAGTACCACAATATATTCAAACTTCTTTCTTGTTAAAAGTTCCACTTGTACAATGAAAACTTTGCAACAAGTTTCTCTCAGTTTGATTGAACTGATTGAGGATATCATCACATTTCGAGTTATGTACGAGACTTCAATTTAATCAATTTATTCTTGGAAAATTCAGTTCAAAGAGAAATATAACATTCATGTATTCTATAGTTTCTTGTTTTATTTGGATGTGTTATAAAGACGTCAATATATATTTTCTATTTCTATTCAATATCCTTTCATGTAGAAATTTTTTCTCGACATTCAGAGAAATGGTGAATGAAGTTGCAGTCGATCCGATCAAAAGATGCTCATATGTGAGAGTTCTTATGTACTCTTCACTGAACAATTCACTCAAAAACTTACTCCTTGTAACTACTGAGAGTAAATCCATCATGTTCTCTTTTCCCACAACATCTTTTTTTTTTTTTTTCTACAATCGCGTTCAATCTGTGCGTCAGTCTGCGGTTAAATTATAATTATTTGATCATGGTTTGTTCAAATAAATATTAACATTGGTCATCCCATGATGATTTTTATTTCATTTTTACCAACAAACTTTTATGAAATGTGGGAAAAGACCCATCATTAAAGCATGCAACTGATGTATTCTATCTATTTATTGTATACAACCCAGTATATTATAGCTAGTCCATTGTCTTTGGTTATGTACAATATCTAGTATTGGGATAGAGATGTCCAACATCAAATTACTACGAACTAGACTTTGATACTTATATCATGATGGACTCAAGGGACAATGTAGGAATAAACTTAATATTTCATCATAGCTAAATATATTAAAGGGAACTAAACTATTCAACACACATACCTAACTCTACAAACTAGAATTGGATACTTATATAATGATGGACTCAAGGGACAACACATCAAGAAACTTAATAGCTCGTGCCCCACTGAATAGTTCATGATAGATTAACAACTTAAAGGGAAGTAAACTATTGACCACCCATACCTAACTTAATATGCACATTATTCTACGTGAAATATCACTATACCACTTCGAACCTAAATACTACCTTGGACTACCCTGGAATCAGGCGATGAGGATATGGATATAAAAATATCCCAAGGCCGCTCGAACTACTTCAAGGTAGATATTCATCACATGTGACATATCCATCCACTCCATGCTCTGTTCTTTGTTGAGATGTGTTCATCAACAATCGTGCCACAAATGTTAAAAAAAAACTTGGCAATATGTCTCTATGGTAGTCTTCATAACTATGGATTGCAAGCATGGTTGGACTTGAGATTACTGATGTCTATCATTGAGCCCTCATTAAAAAAGGGAAGCATTAAATGTTGTCGAGCCATCATAAAAAAAAAAAAAAAAAAAATTAACTGTAGAATGATGCAATTTCAATACAAATAATTTTAAATTATTTTTCATTCAGATTCACACATTAACATAAATAGATTCCTTATCTCATTCAATAAGTATACTTCATTCTCTCCTAGGTGTCTAGGTTAGCTCTCAAGGTGTCTAGGATAACTAAAATTCATTATTAATTCTTCTACGCGCTTTACCTGTTCTTTTGTGAGGTGTTGTTTTCACTATCATACTGTCACAAGAAGGTATTTTATAAATAAATAAAGTATGAAACTACCTAGCATCATATATTGTAGAGTATCGCATCGTGTATTGGAGAGTAGTTGAGAACATCGCATTGTGTATTGCATAAAACTTAAGCTAAAGATTGCATAATACTTTTAGGTGTGTTTCTGCTCCAAAATGATGGTTTGCTTCTATCTAGTATCGAAAAATAATTGGTTGGTTCAATATGTGTTTTGTTTGAGATTTATTAGGTTATAATTTAATTTATATAATGAATGTTGTCAATAACGTGATATTATTTGGGCTAGCAAAATTTTCCCGCGCTTTCATTTGGTTTTGTTAATTTACATTTAGTATGTAGATTTTCATAATTTATTATATTGATGCACATAGTGAAAAATGAATCTCATTTATGGTTGATAAATTCGATAGGTCTATCAATAGAGGATAATTCATTTGTGTGTGTTAATGGCGGAATTTAATTCAGTTTTTTTCATTATGATATTGTTGATATGAGCCATACTTAATCATTCAAAGAATCAATATTGGCACCAGAGTCTCTTAATTTCGAATCTTCGTTTAACCTGTCCTATTCGAGAGATTTAAACTTAGTTTATTTTTATTTTTTGGGAGTGTGTTTCTATCATACCTCGGGCTTGTTCACACTTGGTGCATCAACACGAATTACAAAAGGGCATAATTGTATGATTTTGTAGGGTTTGAAGGTACATCAGAAATTGCATCAGTCATTTAACACATGCTCTAGATTTCACCATATGTCCAAAAATCAATATTAATTCTCTTGAAATGATATAAATTTATGATGGTTTTTTACTTGTATCTATGAATATTTCTTGCCTATTACTTGATTTTTCTTGTCCCAAAACCACCTTGATAATTGAATTATACCACTATTACCTTAACATCCAATTTTCTATTGGGTAAAGTAACCTCGATCTATGACTATATCTGCAATAAATTTTTCCATAAGTTCTATTACCAAATATCTGTAGGGACACTTGAAGTAATCTAAATCACATTCGGTTTGACTTCATGCTCCTAAACTAGTCACAACCCATTATTTCATGATGCCTGGTAAAATAATTCCAGAAATTAAAGTGGTTATAGAAATTATTTTTTTCTTTGAGATCTATTAGGGTTATAATTTAATCTATATCCTGAATGTTTTCAATAATATTATATTATTCAGACTAGCGAAATTTTCTCGATATTTCATTTGTTTTTTGTTTTTTTATGTATATCTAGTATGTAGATTTTCATAATTTATTATATTGTTGCAGATAGTGAAAAATAAATTTCATTTATGGATGATAACTTCGATGTATCTGTCAGTAGAGGAAAGTTCATTTGTCTGTGCTCATGGATGAATTTACTTCAGTTTTTTTCATTATCATACTACTGATCTAAGCCATACTTAGTCATTCAGAGAATCAATATTTGCACCATAGTTTATCAATTTCGAATCTTCGTTTAACTTGTCATATTTGAGACACTTAAACACAAATTATTTTTATTTTTTGGGAGCATCTTCCTATCATACCTCAACCTTGTTCACACCTGGTGCATCAACGTGAATTAGAAAATGAGAGAATTGTATGATTTTGTAGGGTTTGAAGGTACATAAAAAATTCCATGAATCATTTAACACATGCTTTAGATCTCACAATATGTCCAAAAATCAATCTTAATTCTCTTGAAATGATTTAAATTTATGAAGGGTTGTTGCTAGTCTCTGTGAATAATTTTGGCTTATTACTTGATTTTTCTTGTCCATAAATCACCTTCATAATTGAATTATACCACTGTTACCTCAACATCCAATTTTCTATTGAGTAAAGTAAGCTCGATCTATGACTATCTCTGCAATAAAATTTTCCATAATTTCTATTACCAAATATCTGTAGGGACACCTGAAGTAATGTAAATCTCTTTGGGTTTGACTTCATGCTCTTAAACTAGTCACAACCCATTATTTCATGTTGTCTCGTAAAATAATTGCAGAAATTATAGTTAGACAAATTAATGTTTTATTTAAGAGTTACTAGGTTATAATTTAATCTATATCATCAATGTTGTCAATAATATGATATTATTTGGACTAGCGAAATTTTCCCGAGCTTTCATTTAGTTTAGTTTATTTATATCCAATATGTAGATTTTCATAATTTATTATATTGTTGCACATAGTGCAAAATAAAATTCATTTATGGATGATAACCTCGATAGGTCTATCAATAGAGGATAATTCATTTGTTTGTGTTCATGGTGGAATTTACTTCATTTTGTTTCATTATGATATTGCTGATCTAAGCCATACTTAATCATTCAAAGAATCAATTTTGACACCCGAGTTTCTCAATTTCAAATCTTCATTTAACCTGTCATATTCAAGAGATTTAAACATAGTTTATTTTTAATTTTTGGGTGTTTGTTGTATCATACCTCATCCTTGTTCACACCTGGTGCATCAACACGAATTACAAATGGGGAGAATTGTATTATTTTGTAGGGTTTGAAGGTACATCATAAATTCCATAAGTCATTTAATACATGCTCTAGATTTCACCATATGTCCAAAAATCAATCTTAATTCTCTTGAAATGATATAAATTTATGAATTTATGATGGGTTGTTGCTGGTCTCTGTGAATATTTATGGCTTATTACTTGATATTTCTTGTCCCAAAATCACCTTCATAATTGAATTATACCATTGTTTCCTCACCATCCAATTTTCTATTGAATAATGTAAGCTCGATCTAGGACTATCTTTGCAATAAAATTTTCTAGAAGTTCTATTAAATATTTGTAGGGACACTTGAAGTAATCTAAATAACTTTTCGTTTGACTTCATACTCCTAAACTAGTCACAACCCATTATTTCATGTTGCCTCATAAAATAATTGTAGAAATTAAAGTGGTTACATAAATGAATGTTTTCTTTTAGAGTTATTAGGTTTAATCTATATCATGAATGTTACATAAATTAGAGTTATTTAATCTATATCATGAATGTTTTCAATAATATTATATTATTTGGACTAGAGAAATCTACCAAATCTTTCATTTGTTATTTTTTATCTATATCTAGTATGTAGATTTTCATAATTTATTATATTGTTGGAGACAGTGTAAAATAAATTTCATTTCTGGATGATAACTTCGATAGTTTTGTCAATATAGGATAATTCATTTGTTTGTGTTCATGGAGGAATTTACCTTAGTTTGTTTCGTTATGATATTGTTGATCTAAGCCATACTAAATCATTCAAAGAATCAATATTGCACCATAGTTTCTCAATTTCGAATCTCCGTTTAACCTGTCATATTTGATACAATTAATCATAGATTATTTTTATTTTTTGCGAGCATCTTGTTATCATACCTCATCCTTGTTCACACTTGGTGCATCAACGCGAATGAGAAAAAGGGAGAATTGTATGATTTTGCAGGGTTTGAAGGGACATCAGAAATTCCATCAGTCATTTGACATATACTCTAGATCTCACCATATGTCCAAAAATCAATCTTAATTGTCTTGAAACAATTTCAATTTATGATGGGTTGTTGCTAGGCTCTGTGGAGTGTTTTGGATTATTACTTGATTTTTCTATGACTATCTCTACAATAAATTTTTCCCTAAGTTTTATGACCAAATATATGTAGGGACACTTGAAGTAATTTAAATCAAGTTTGGTTTGACTTCATGCTCCTAAACTAGTCACAACCCATTATTTCATGTTGTCTGGTAAAATACTTTCAAAAATTAAAGTGGTTACATAAATTAATGTTTTGTTTGAGATTTATTAGGTTATAATTTAATGTATATCATGAGTGTTTTTAATAATATGATATTATTTAGACTAGCAAAATTTTCCCGAGATTTGGTTTAGTTTTATTTATTTATACCTAGTATGTAAATTTTCATAATTTATTATATTGTTTCAAATGGTGGAAAATAAATTCCATTTCTAGTTGATAACTTCGATAGGTTTGTCAATAGAGGATAATTCATTTGTTTGTTTTCATGGGTGAATTTACTCTGGTTTGTTTCATTATGATATTGTTGATCCGAGCTATACTTAATCATTCAAACAATCAATATTGGCACCAGAGTTTCTCAATTTCGAATCTTCATTTAACCTTCCATATTCAAGATATTTAAACCTATTTTATTTGTATTTTTGGGGAGCGTGTTGCTATCATACCTCATCCTTGTTCACACCTGGTGCATCAACTCGAATTACAAAAGGGAGAATTGTATGATTTTGCAAGGTTTGAAGGTACATCCAAAATTCCATCAGTCATTGGACACATGCTCTACATCTCACCATATGTCCAAAAATCAATCTTAATTCCCTGGAAACAATTCAAATTTATGATGGGTTGTTGTTGGTCTCTGTGAATATTGATGGCTTATTACATTATTTTTCTTGTCCCGAAATCAGCTTCATAATGGAATTATACCATTGTTACCTCGAAATCTAATTTTCTATTGAGTAAAGTAAGCTAAATTAATGATTATCTCCGCAATAAATATTTCCATAWATTCTATTACCAAATATCTATAGGGACACCTGAAGTAATCTAAATCACTTTTGGTTTGACCTCATACTCCTAAACTAGTCACAACACATTATCTCATGCTTCCTGGTAAAATAATTGCAGAAATTAAAGCGGTTACAAAAGCTTTGTTTTAAACAATTGATTCACCATCTAATATACACACTTCTCCCCAATGAACAACATTATTGTGGTATTTAGCAGCCACACTAAGAAATACAAGTTGAGATATTATTTTTCATTTACCAGTTTCAATCCATATGTTAAATATTAATTTGAGATTTCTTTATTAATTGCATTTGAGACTTTTTTATTGATTAGATGTGGGATGGGTCATTTGGGGATAACAATTGGTATCCATTCAGGTTTGTCAAGAAATATCTTGCAAGGTTTATCTCCATTTTATTTTCCATATTTTCTAGTGTAGGATCTATGTGTATTCATCCCCTGATTATACATCAGGATGTTTATTGAAATCCACATTGTAAAGGTAAAACTTGTATTCAAATAAATTGATTTCATCCCTTCCAAGATTCATCACTAGAAGTCATCTAGACGAATTTCATCGAACGACCAAGCAAAAAGGTATGGGAATATAATACGTGTTCTGTAGGAACGACAAAGAATATTATATTTACATGATATTTGAATGGTTCTGAATTTTATGACGTCGCATTTATACAAACACTTAAAATACATATGAGCCCTGGACTATCTTCTTTGCAACTATTTCCCTTGTTTGAAATTACAATTGTCAATTATTCAATTTTCTTTCATGAATGATTAAATTTGATAAAGTTAAATTTCATTATAGTAACCATGCTTTATGAAAAATATGTCGCATGATAAAAACTAATGATTATTTTCAGATGATGATGATGATTAACGTCCACTAAGACCAAATTGGTCTATCAGACCTTAAAAGGGTAAGTGATTACTTGTGATTCTATAGAATTTTGTTTTTGTGCTCGAAAAGCATTAAGATAAGTTTTCCAATATCACCATAGTTTTGTTGAGTTAAGAGGTTAGGAAGGTTGGTAGTGTGTCAAATATTTTGAAAATGAGATCTAATTTGGGTATAGGCTCGACAATCTAAGAGAAAGTGTTTTCCATCTTCAACCTTCTTAGTGACACAAAGGTGTCACACTCTTTCATCCCATGGCATTTTAGGAATTGACCAATTCTATTGTTCATCTTTGCTAGTATATGCTTTGGGTATTCATCCCCATAATTAGACATTGGGGTGTTTATTGAAATCCATATTGCAAAGGTAAAACTAGTTTTCAAAGAAATTGATACCTTCCCCACGAGGCTTCATCACTAGAAGATGTCTAGATGGCTTTCATCGAACGTCTAGAAAGAAGGCCATGGTAATCTAATACGTGCTCTGAAGGAACGGCAAAGAATATTATATTGACATGATTTTTCAATGGTTTTGAATTTATGACATCGCATTTATACAAACACTTAAAATGCATATGAGGTAGGGACTAGATGCTTTACAACAATTTCCCTTGTTTGAAATTACAATTGTCCATTATTCAATGAAGTTTCATGAATGATTAAATTTGATAAATTTAAATTTCATTATAGTAACCATGCTTTATGAAAAAAATACCGCATGATAAAAACTGATGATTATTTTATGATGATGATGATGATGATTAATGGCAACTAAGACTGAATTGGTCTATCATACCTTAAGAGGGTAAGTGATTACTTGTGATTCTTTGGAATTGTGTTTGTGTGCTAGAAATGAATTAAGAGAATCTTTCCAAGATCACCATAGTTTTTTTGAGTTAAGAGGTTAGGAAGGTTGGTAGTGTGTCAAATATTTTGAAAATGAGATGAAAACGAGATCTAATCTGGGAATATGCTTGAAAATCTAAGAGAAAATGTTTTTCATCTTCAACTTTCTTAGTGTCACAAAGGTGACACATTCTTTCATCCCATGGCGTTTTAGGAATTGACCAATGCCCAGTTTCACTATGGAGCTCGTGAGAATTTGTTCTTATTTTCACAATGCTTATTTTTTTCTTTACACTTGTCAAAAGATAATTTTGATCTTTTATATCAGGGTTGATTACATCCTTATAATACCTTAAACTCTTTATCACACCACATGATCTCCACATATTTTGATAAAAATAAAATTATTATTTTTGTTTTAAAAAGTATGATTGATTTTTATTGTTTTGGGTCTAATTAAGAGTTCAGGTTAAGTGATAATTTAAGAGTGGAAAAGTTTTACTTCATTGTTAAACTCATTATATTTTTACATAACTAAAATTTATTTGTAAAATTTTTATTTGTAAAATTTGTAAATATCATGTAATTGTTCTATATGTGATTCTTTTTGGAATGTATAGATTTCTTACCAAATTAAAAAAATTAGTAAAGTGATTAAAGCCATAATGGTTACATAAGTAAAAGTTAGGAGATCATATTTTGACATAATTATATATTAATATTGAAAAATGAAACCATTAATTATTTGCTAAAATCACTATTCTAATTATTTTAGTATATAATATTGGTAGTAGATAAAAAATGTATTAATTATGTTAGTATAGTATATTGGTAATAGATACAAAAAATTGTATTTTTTTTTACAAAATAAATTATAAAATAATATATTTATTTAAAAAAAAATGTTGATTTATTAATTATGATGTAACTTTCATATTTGAGATGTAAATCTAATATTTGAATATAATTTTAAACAAAAAAAGATTGATTTTGGTGTTGAGAAATTTAGTTAAATGTCTTGACTTTTTTATTTTTTTTTCTATCATAAATGTCCATTATACATTTTTTTTTTTCATGAATGATTAAATTTTAGAAAATTAAATTCCACTATAGTAGTCATACTTCAAAACCGGAAAAAAAAAATAGTAATAATGATAAAAGCTAATGACTATTTTATACTCATGATTAAAATTAGATATGTCTTTTGTGTTTTAAAATATTACATTGAAAACAAATATTTGTTTTGTTTAATTAAGAGTTGGGATTAAGTAAAAAATCAGAAGTGGAAGATTTTGTTATATTCTCCCCGTAATTGAAATTGATTTTAGGTAAAATTCATAAATATCATTTAATTTATAAGTAGAAGTTGGGAGTGTAGTACACATTAGTAATGACAACACTATAAGTGTTCTTCACGCACCATAGATGTCACAAGATGGTATAAGTGTGTTTCACACCCTATAGATGTCACAAAAAATCACTTTGTTGTCAGTGGGTGAAATGATGGTATCTCATGAGAGGTTAGTGGCAATGGAAATATGGAAAAACATCAACATGTTTACTTGGAGGGATGGATGAAGAGAAAGCAAAAGAGAAAGTAGAGTGAGGAGAAGGAAAAAGAAATTTTCTCAACTGTTGAGAAGAATGGTGAGAGTAATACATAGCATTGTCTATGTGATGGTATAGACTAAGGTTTTGGTCTATTGTGGAACTCCTTCCCATTCTATGTGATGATATAGACTAGGGTTTTGGTCTATTGTGGAACTCCTTCTCATTCTGCTAGTTTGTAGGCTACTAGACCTAGAATTTTTTATAGTCTCCTCTTACCAAAACAGATGTTTGAATCAGCACAAAAAAAAGATAAGATTTTGCAACCCTTGATTCGAAGGACCTACCAAAAGAGATGGTTGGACTAGCAAAAGAGCTAGGGTTTTGCAACCCTTGATTCAAAGGATTTTGGGGTTAAAAATTATCCATCTCGATGGGAATACTGAATTTAGCAAAATCTTGTTGCCAATAGAAAATAGTGTTGTTGCCTATGGTCCTCTCGAATGTATCTCCTTATTTTATTATTGCCTTTGCCACCTTGCGATTGGTTTCGATTTTTTATTTGACCTGAACGTTTAGATTTGGTACTTTTCCATATGGTGTTAAATGACATGTCATTCGATTCGTTAAGCGACAGAACAGTTTCTGGATTGTAATTATTTTCAGTAGATCGGAATGACGAAAATATCCGTCCGTCCTCGTCAAACGCCAAACGCCATCGTCCTCGATTCCGTCCATTATTTTCATTTGGCCTTACGAATTCGGTGAGAAAATGATACGTGGATTGTATGGTGATACGAATTCCGGTGTCGTGGTAATCCATTTCCTTCCTAAATACCCACCCCACGCCACCCATCAATCCACTTCTCCGTCCACGCATTAATCTCCTGGCCGACGTCCTCGACTCAACCGTTCTTGGCACTAATCCATTTCGTTCCTGAATACCCACCCCACCCATCAAACAAAACAAAACCCACGATCTGTCTATACTCAACTCCTTCCACTTGGGTGGCGGTGAAGACAAACAAGTGACATCCATTGCCATTTAATTGGACAACTTCCCCTCCTCAATCCACGCATTCATCTCTGACTCAACCGTTCTTCGCACTGCTCAGTCTACGCATTCATCTCTGACTCAATCGTTCTTGGCAATACTCAAACAATATCATCTCATTTGCCTACAAATATTCTTGGCCACCATTGTTCCTCTGCAACTGATTTCAAGAAGGTTTGGAGTTGGATTGATTTTTAATATTCTATACTTCATTCTTCTTTGGAGCATATATTTTCAATAATCATGGCAGCTGCTGCGGCAAAGAACCGATCCTTCGCTTTGAGTTTATCCTTCTTGTTTGTCATTGTGTTTATGACAGCTCTTGCTACGGCCCGGCCGGTAGTTAGGAAGGAATATCAGTGCGAGGATATATACATCGTCGGGGAAGGAGAAACTCTGCAGACAATCAGCGAGAAATGTAGCGCCCCCTTCATTCTGTTCGACAACCCCCACATCCAAGACACCGACGATATCTACGAAGGTGTGCCTCTCAAAATAACTTATCAGAGGTAGAGATAACAGAAAATATCTAGGAAGGTGTGCCTCTCAAAATAACTTATCAGATGTAGATATAACAGAAGAGGAAGATACTCAGCTGTAACAGAGAATCATTGAGTGGGCAGTTACAGAGAATCAAAGCTTTTACAGAACGAAATACTAAAAAAATGGAAAGGGCATTATGTATATCAATTGGTCCTCCATCGGTAAATGTGCTTCCCATTCAGCCATGTTCAATCCGTAATATAAAGTGATTTCGTTTCTGGTACAATCTGTAAAACATCAATTCAATCCCTAATAAAAACGAATGTATATAGGCGTGGAAAACAAGCTTTTTGGACTTTGTTCATTCCCTACGATTAGGTTATGTTCCGTCGATCTTCATTACCCTTTAAAAGGTAATGTACTGACATTATAACTAGACCTGCATTTTTGTCATTAGTTGGTTAAAATTTTACACATACAATGCTTATTATTAATCCAATTGAAAATATAAAGATAGACCAAGTGTAATACACATTGAGGTTCTGAATTATATTTTTACAATTAGCTTTGTAGAGTATTGTTAAGTTTTATATAGATTTGGGGTGAGTGCAAGAAGTTGGTAGACCATTAACATCGACACTTTCTTGATGTTAGTACATACCAAACTCAAGTTAGATATGTTTGATTTCTATTCTTTTCTTTCCACTTTATTAATTTTTTACTCTTCATACTAATTTTTTACTCTTCATAAATGTATGATAAAAATATTTAATAAAATTCTCCACATGTCATGCACAATTCTCCTCTTAGGGGACAAGCCATTGAAATTGTCATTTTACACAATGTCTAGATACCCTTTTAGCAAATATTCCATGTCCTAAAAAATTACATGTTTCCAAGAGCTTTCAACTTCATCATTTTGTTGTATGTCTGGTTGAACTCTTCTCTAAACAACATCATAATGTTCCTTCATTTCTTTGACCATGCTTAGGAACTTTGCAAATGCTAGAAATATTTCTCTAGTGTTTCCATCCTTCAATGGAAATAATTGTATAGTTTCATCATCCTTCTTGATGGTATAAACATTTTTTCTTCTATTATGTATTCTTCATCCATCAAATTGTCATAGTGTTCACAATAGAAAATGGAAATCTATTATAAATATAAAATAATGCATGCATGTGCACGTCGTATTTGCATGTTTTTTGTATTTTTCTATTAAAATAAAAAAAGCAAAACCCCACACAAGCACACGAAGGCGCAAAAAACTCCAACCCACCACAACCACCAAACATAAACACACAAATTGATGAGGGGTTGAACACTTTGAGATGTGTTTTCCATGAATTAAGGGGTACAAGAGAACTTAGCCAAGTGCTTTTGGCCACTTCATTTGACATCATTGAATTGTCCATTGCAAGTGCTCAAAGGAAATTACCTATGGTGATCGCTTGGTGACATGAGTGGATTATGAGCAATATCCCAAGGGAAAAGAGAAACTAGAAAATAAGTTGGAGGAGAACACGCAACCATAAGGTGATCCTAGGTGGTGAAGAAGAGAAAGGAGAGGCTCATATTGATCATTGGGAAGGTAGTCTCATTAGACGAGATCAATCATTATCAAGTATTGGCCTTGGTGGGAGAATTTGACAGGTGATTTATTTCTTAAGTCTCCTTGATAAAATGGGTGGAAAACAAATCAATTATGGAGGTGGGATATGTCCTCATTTTTAAAATTTTATCCAAAGACTAGATAAAAAAAAATCATTGGTGGAGGCCAAAGAGGTAATCAAGGTTCATCATTGGTTTTATACCAACTCTTACCTATCACAAAAAAATAGGAACTATTTTCTGGCCCAAAAAAGAGACATAGACTCATCAAGCTATGTGGTTTAATCTTTCGAGGGTTGCCATTAAAAGTTTGGAAGGACCAAAATTTATGGATAAAGGAAACACTCTAGGAAGGTTTATCTATCTCTCTGAAAACCATTGCTCCAAATCAACAGAACAGTAGTAACCAAATCAATAGAATAGTAGTAAAATTATGTGTTGAAATGGACATCACAAGGGAGTTACCATATTCTCGAGAAATAACATAGGGAATATGGAATGTTATTCAATATATATTCTCGAGAAATAACATAGGGAATATGGAATGTTATTCAATATATAGATTATTGAAATGTTCCCTTTTAATGCCACTACTGCTATCAATCATAATAAAAACATTTTCCCTCATATAATAGAAGAAGGATTATGCTCAAAGGGTAACAAGATCCAAGGTCATACCTCATTGGCCCATAATGGCTAGAAGAAGTTTTGTTGGGTTGAATGGTAATAAGGAAAATAATGAGAAGGAGGAAGTTTTGTTGGGTTCAATGGTAATAAGACAAATAATGAGAACGAATCAAAAGAGACACATCAGTTCTTTTTTAGAATAGAAATGTGGCTTCTGTGGGATTTAGAAAGAAACTTGAGAACAATATGTCAAATATTGAGGAGGGTCTATAAGAGTATTAGGGGCCTCTTCTCCTACTAGAACATTGCTTCTAATGTGGAACATATTAGACCCTAAAAATCCTTAGGAGAGGTGAAAAAAATCTCTCTAATTATTTGGAAAGTGCAATCAATCCATGTTAACAAGTCATACTCGAAGGACCCCTAGTTCTCATTTTTACGGAATGAACCTTTATTGGTCTGAAGGAGTGAGAGTTAAAAAGAAAAAGGAACATATCCTAACTAGTTCCAATTGGGGTATGTGGAAAGGGATTGATTTCAATAAGGTAGAAGAAAAGATACAAAATGGTCCAAATGAAAGGAAGAAAGTGACAAGGTATCAATTAAGTTCCTATAAACAATCAATGGTCGAAATGAAAAGAAGAAAGTGACAAGGTATCAATTAAGTTCCTATAAAAAATCAATTCATGATATACATGATGGAGAGGTGAGGTATGTGGGAAGGGATTGATTTCAATAAGGTAGAAGATATGCGCAATAAGATGCAAAATGGTCCAAATGAAAAGAATAAAGTGACAAGGTATCAATTAAGTTCCTATAAACAATAAATTGATGATATACATGATGGAGAGGTGGAAGGGGACATCCACATGGATGATGATGACAATGACAGAGGCCCCTTACAAGGAATAAAGTCCAATATACACTTGGAAATGAAAAAAGTTAAAGAAGAAGTAAATATAGGAAAATAAATAACTATTCCAGGGACCTTTAGAGCTAACAAGTCCTCGAAAAAGGTTAAAAATGATTATGATATCTATAAGTATTCAAGGATTTGGTATAATGGACAAAAAGAATGCAATTCTTAGATTAATTAATACTCATATCGTAGATATTATTTTGTCTGAGGATGTGCTCAAAGGTTGGGATTTTGTGGCTCTTGATGCAAGGGATGCTTAGATGCCTAGTAATGAGTTGTAATAAGAAATGTAGGATGCTCAACTTAAATATTCTCTACTCGATAATAAAGGTAGAAGTGAAATCATTGGATTCAGGGAAGATTTTTACTCTCTTTAATATGTATGAACCATATGGAAATTGTAGGAGAAATTGTTCAAAATGGACATAATAAAGAAGGGGAATGTTATTGTATGTGGAGATGTAAATTTTAGAATATGTATGAACCATATGGAAATTGTAGGAAATTATAGGAAAAATGGTTCAAAATGGAAATCATAAAGAAGGGGAATGTCATTGTAGGTGGAGATGTAAACTTTAGAAAGAAGAGAGGATAAGTGTGAGGTAATGATAGAATGTTGAACTCATTATTTTATTTTTCTATCCATAAAATTTTAAAGAATCAAATCTGTGTAATGTGGAACTAGTGAAGTGAAGTTGACTTCCATATGGATAAATAATCTTTTAGGAAAAAATGGAAATTAAAACAAAATTGATGGGTTCTTTACTTTAAATGATATCATGGCAAAGGATACTAAGGTTAGATATTCAATTTTCTTGGGTGGATCTTGTATCACTCTCCAATATTTCTTCAAATAGAGAATGGTGATCTAAAACCCCCAACTCCTTTCATGTTTAATCATTATTGGCTATAGGGTGAGGCATATAAGGAGTTGGTTATTAATGAATGGGTGCATTAATTAGTGATTTTGAAGATTCAACCATGTTTGAATTCAGTGAATCCTTTAAAAAAATATAAATAAATTATTAATGAAAAGAACTTAATAAGGTTATTACTATACTCTTCAAAAATAACATAGAGAAGATGGAATGTTATATAATATGTAGATTATTAGAATGCTCATTTTTTTTTATGTCACTAGTGTTATCAATAAGTTGAATAATAA
The DNA here is from genome assembly GCA_010110895.2 of Picea sitchensis. Taxonomy (NCBI): domain Eukaryota; kingdom Viridiplantae; phylum Streptophyta; class Pinopsida; order Pinales; family Pinaceae; genus Picea; species Picea sitchensis. The sequence goes on from SNQJ01S0000040.1 coordinate 212,800, forward strand.
GTAAAGGCAAGGAATAACAATGGAAAAGTTGAATAATAAGTAAAGGAAAGAAAAATATGCACTATTCTAGGGACTTTTAGAGATGGGGTTTCTCCAAAAATGTTAAAAACTTATTATGTTATATCTATGAATGTTGAAGGACTAGGTGAAAACCACAAAAGGAATGTAATTCATAGAATCATCAATACTCATGATATAGATATTATTTTGTTATGTATGAGATCCTTAGAATAACATAATAGACCAAAGTACACATAATGTACACCAAATGTGAGCATGGAGAAGAACTCCAAAAGAGATAATAAAGAAATGTGTTACACAATAGCTAGAGATAATAAAGATATGTGTTACACAATAACTCTTTATCTAATATGAGAACCTCATCCAAATATTCCAACATATTCCTTTTTCTAAATTGCATAACCCCTTGTATAATGACTACATGACCTATATATATACCAATTCACTCATTGCACACGTGAGCCCTTCATTAGTTTGACCACTATTAAATATACATTTAATCACATATGTTGCCACCTTGGGGTCATATCATATACATTTAACCCCATATATGCCTTCCTTTGGGTCGTATAGTACCTTACTTTAAAAATCTTTGTCGTCAAAGTTTTGAAATTAAGGGATTTACATGTGATGAAACCAAGTAATAGGATTTCTTTATATCCATGCTTTCTTGTTTCCATTGATGGTGACCCATCCTTCCAAATTCAATTCATTTTAGTATTAACCATTGATAGTTGGTTGTTGCATAATTTTCTTTCCTTTGATTCCATGTATTGTTGTTTCCGCTTCTCTAATTTGTGGTAGTTGTTTGTCTCTAATAATATCTTATCAAATAGTGGTTTTTTGATGCCTTGTTCCATGGATATGGATGATTATTCCATATTTTTCCCCGTTAATGTTGATTCCAATTTTGTTTTCTTTCTTGAAAACTTCCTTGGTAATGAGGTTGCCAATATGGTTTCACTTGTAATTGTTTTCCTTCATTATGCACACTCGTGTCATTCATGTTTGTTAAAAGACAATAGAATTCTCTATCCTTTGTTCTTGGTATTCTATACTATCTTATTTTGAGATAATCCATCATATCTCACTTTGGCATTTTTAATTTGGAACTTAACTTTTTCAATTATTTTCTAGGGACCTTCTCAAATCTTGTCTTCCTTCTCTTTTCAAAGCTACAATGTGATGCCATCCATCAAATTATTACATCGTTCTTCAACTTTGAATTACATTTATGATTACACCTCATATTTATTTAGGGTTTCTTCAACCTTCATGCAAATTCCCTTTTCAAGTATTTTAATAATATTATCTAGTAACTCCATCCTTATTCTTTGATAATTTTTTCATATTGTTAAGTGGTATAGCTTTATATGTATGATGTTAAGAATTAAGTGGCATATATTTATATTGTTAAGAAGTAAGTAGTATATATTTATATTCACGATGTTACAATGGTGAGGAAAAGGAGGTTACGTTTCTATTTGGTGTTATATCATTAGATTCGTTAATCCGTAGATTTTTTTTTTTGGATTGTACTTGTTTTGAGGGAGATCCGGAGTGAATAGAACTAATTTTTTTCATTCATTAAAAACATGAAAAACACTGTTCTCAATTCCATCTATTATTTTCATGTGGCCTTCACGAATTATGTGAAAATTAGGTGACAAATTGATGCGTGGATTGTAGGGTGGAGGGTATACACATTACGGTTACGTGGGTAATCAATTTCCTCTCTAAATACCCAACGATTAATTCGGATGTTAGGATGTTAATTAGACTGTAACTGAAGCTGGTTAAAATTTTAACAATACAATGCTTATAAAAAATAGGCCAAGTGCGATAGAGATTGAGGTCATGAATTTTTTTAAGCTAGTTTTTGGAGTTTAGATTAAACAAAGATCAAACATAGTTAAAAAAAGATCTGAAATGGTTTGCCACTCGGGAAACCAGACCACTCACAAAACATGACATGATTTTCTTTGTCCATTGAGTTCTATTTAGATTAAATATGAGGTTCAACCAACAAAATCCAAACGAGACATGGAGGTTATAATAAGAGTTGAAAATGTTTTCATACTGAGTTACCAATATATACCTCTTCCTTTTTCCTTGGTCAAAGAACACTCTTGGGTTGTTGGATCACCTGAGACGCCAAATCTGGATTCATGATCCATGAGGTTTTTTCCAAGGTATGGAAAATGTTTAAATTTGTATACATGGGAATTTTGTATCAACATCATAATTATAATTTTACTTGATCATTGGTTGTTTAACGATGAAAAAATCCCATAAATGTGAATCTATAAAAATCTAAACTCTTAACCATGGGGCCATGGTTTATGCCAGAGCCACTTTAACGAGACAACTATGGTTTTTTTCAAACCCTATTGTTTTACTATGTTGAAACCTTGCATCTTCCAAGATGTCATAATTGAAAAAAATTCCAAAGTAATCTTAGTACTCCTAAGGCATACTTTGGCAAATATAAATCCTGAATACAAAATCATCATATCACCTAAATTTATCAAGTAAAAAAACAAAATGTGTCGTTGCAGAGCAAACCATCATCGTTCACATCACTTAGACCTTATCCACAGAGACAACCTGCCTTCCCAACTCTTATGTAACATCTCTCTCTTGCGCGCACTGAGCGAACTTATTCTTTGAGGACACTTGCTTGCAAGTGATCTAGATTATTATACTATTGGGAATTTGATTATGATTATGAGGTGTTATAGATTGATGAAATGCTATGTTTCTATATTGACATAGACAAGTGTTATTGACTCGGTTTTCCTGAGTGTGCAGGATTTTGGACCTCGAGACTGCAGAGGCATCGATGAAACCCCTTGAACTCTGGATCAAGTGAGGGAGTGGAATATTGGGGGTTTGATTGTTGTATATATGAAATTTGTGCATATGATTAGATGATATGATTATGGATGTTATTTCTGACATGATTCGTTGATGATGCAGGATGAGGATAGCTTGCCTACCAGACTCACATGTGGAGTAGAGGGGTCATGCACGATAACCAGAGATGTTGAGGGAGAGGTGTGGAAAACAACCCTACCATAACCAACTAGCACTCCCGCCGTAGCTCGAATTGTAGGTTAGCGATTACCTAGTTCGAGAAGACCCACGATGGCATGAGGGCCAACTACGACAGTCGCTCACGATGATTCTAAGGAGTGCACAATAAGGCAGGGGCCTTATTCCTTAGATTCCCTTAGTCTCCCACAAGATCACCTAGGGGAGTATTGACTCCAGGGTTTTTTTATGTCTACCAAGTCAGTCAAGAGGCGAGTGGCACCCTTGGAGCACATAGTGCGTCGTGAAGGGCACATCGCACAAGGGAAACGAAATGAGGCGAGTGGCAACCTTGGAGCACGTAGTGCATCATGAAGGGCATGTCACGTTGGTAAATAATAAATGAATAAACCTATATGGACTAGAACAAATAATGTGATGATAAATATTTAAAACAATTTCACTAATAAAATGTCGCCGAGCCTAGGAAAATAAAGTCTAGGTCTAAGAAATACTTGTGATAT